>PVJD01008805.1:0-68824 GCA_004026545.1 Mormoops blainvillei
TGATAGTTGTGAATGTGTTGCCTTTTCAATGTTCACGCTTTTGATCTTCTTTTTCTTAGATAAGCCCCTTTTTAGCATCTCGTGTAATAATGGCTTGGTGGTGCTGGGCTCCTTCAGCTTTGCCGTGTCTGGGAGGCACGAGTCTGCCCTTCCGTTCTGAATGACGGCTTTGCTGCGTAGAGTAATCCGGGCTGTAGGTCAGATGCTGTTTTTTAAAAGAACATTTAGAAAACACAAAGAGCTCGTGGAAATTAGAGCAAACATGAAAAAAACTGAAAAGAGCTAAAAGAGGAACATCCTAGGAACAGAGAAAAAAGACAAGATAATGAAAAAACAGAAAAGATAAGAAAATCAAAGAAACAGCCCCAAAATTCAACACGTGAATAACAGGAGCTCCGGAAAGAGGATGGGCATGCGCACGCGCAGGGACACACTGCTACTGATGCAAACAACCTAAACGAAATATTAATCAGAAGCCACCTACACCTCAAAAAAGAAGGCATCCCGCCCTGGCCGGGTGGCTCGGGTGGTTGGGGCTCCATCCCGTGCCCCAGGAGGCTGCGGGCTCCACCCCCGTCCAGGGCACAGGCTTAGGCTGCCGGTTTGATCCCAAGGCAAGGCACATATGGGAGGCAACCAACTGATGTTTCTCTCTCTGTCTCTCTGACTCTCTCTAAAATCAATAAATGTATACTCAGGTGAGGAGTAAAACAAACAAACGATGCATCACAATCAGGTGGGGATTGTGCCAGAATGCAGGAGTGGCAGAGTGGCTCAACGTTAGGAAATCGATTCATATAATCCATCAAATTAACTGGCTAAGAAAAGAAAACCCTGTTCCATTTATGATAAAAGTATCTAACATCCAACATCCATTCAAGTCGTACCATTCCAAACATCAGAAACTGACAGACACTTTCTTCACATGACATACACACATAGAGCAGCCAAAAAAAGCCAGCATCTTACATAGAAACAGCCGAAGCTACCCCAGTGACATAAGGAACGAAAGGATGATACCCAAAAACCCCGCTCCTAGTCAACATTATTTTAGAGGTAATGGCCACTGAAGGGCATCCAGAAAAAAGTAATTAGAGCCCCCAGAAATGGAAAGGAGGAGGTAAAACCATCTTTATTTGCCAAGGACAAAAGTTTGTATCTAGAAAACTGCAAAGATCAAGGGAAAAATCCATACAAACAGTAAGAGCATTTTGCAATGGAGATTATAAAATTAACACAAAAATTAACAGCCCTAACACAGTCAAGAAAAACAGAAACCATAATGAAAAAGAAGACACCGTTTATGATAGCAAAACAAGAAAATCGCGGGCCTCGGTGTGACCATAACGAAAATCTAGCTGAGGTAGGCATGGTATTCCTGAGACACACAGCGGACTCGGAGACTACAGAGACACCCGTGTTCTTTGAAGGAAGACTCGACACCATCACGGCAAGGGTCCTCATTAAGTTGGAAGTTCAACACAATCCAAATAAAAACACCATCAGGCAGTTTTCCCCATAGAACTGGAAAAGGTGATTATAAACGTCATCTGGAGAAACAAGAGGCACAAATAGCTGGGGGAAAGAAACCTAAAAAATGAAAAAGGGTGGGCAGGGAAGGCCAGCCCCATCGCCTATTAAATAACCCTAAAGCCTCAGTAACTACAGCTCTGCAGAGCCAGGGTGTGAGCGGACAGACGAACGCAACACAAAACAAAGCCCAGAGATAAACCCAGTGCACGGCAGCTCACTCCGGCCCTGGGGTTTTTATAAATGACGCCGGGCCAAACGGGGGGCCACAAGGAGAAACGACAAAACTGGCTCCAAATGGGCCCACGCCTCTTACCACATCCCAGGAGAAATTCCAAGTGGACTGGAGACGTAAGTGAAAAAACATGAAACAGTTTAAAAATACATGTAGGCCCCAGTCAGGTAGCTTGGTTGGTTGGAGCATCACCCCACACACCAAGGTTGCGGGCGTGCTCGTGGGTGAGTAAGCAAAAACCAGGTTGTGTGTGTGTGTGTGTGTGCGCGCGTGTGTGTCTCCCCCCTTCCTCTCCCTCTCTAAAAATCAATAAATTAATAAGTTAAGCCCTGGCTGGTGTGGCTCAGTGGACTGAGCACCAGCCTGTGAACCAAAGGGTCGCTGGTTTGATTCCCAGTCAGGGAACATGCCTGGGTTGCAGGCCAAGTCCCCAGTGGAGGGCCCAGGAGATGCACCCACACATGATGCTTCTCTCCCTCTCTACCTCCCTGCCCCTCACTCTAAAAATAAAAAAATAAAAACAAATCGTTTCTTAAAAGAAGTTAAATACAGACACACGCACCTGGGATGGGGGTGAAAATCTTTAACTATGACTCAAAATCCAGAAACAATAAGGAAAAAATATATATATCTGATTGCTTTAAAAAACTTTTTGCCTAGAGAAGACAAATGACACATAGGGATGTATGTGCAAGGGTCCCTATGATGAAGGGTCGGTATCCCTGGGAGCAGAAAAGAGTGCACAGGCCTTGGGCTGCTCTCCCTAGACAGGCCTGCGGGCAGGCCCTGCCCTGGCCGGCGTTCGGGCGCTCGGGTTTCGGCGGGACCCCATCGGCGAGGCCGGTTCGCGTGTGCCTGACCCACACAAGCGGCAGCGCACGCTGAGCACCTGCTCTCCTTCTGCGGCCCTGGAATGTCGGCCTGCGCTGCCGGAGGGGCCCCGGGCGGCCCCCAGTAGGCGCCTGGGCAGAGCCTGAGCGAGCCCCCACACTGGTTGTGCTGGTACAGGGTGCAGCTCGGGGGCCCTGGGGGTCTGCCCCCTGCACCTCTTCCCCGCGGTTGCCTCTGCTTTGAACCTTCTCATCACAGTCTTGAGCTCGTTCCTAGCAAATCACTGAACCCAGGGGTGGTATGCGGGACTCTGAACACACCTTAATATACGCAGAACTAAAACTAAAGACATTGAAAACCAAAATCCCACAGAAAACTGGGCTAGCAAAGAGACAGAAAACAGAAACGGAAATGCCTCTTAACCGTCTTCCCACATGATATAAGAAATTCAGATTCAGACTAAAATAAGATGTGTCATTTCTGCCCCTCTGGATTGGTTAAAAAAAGGGGGTGGGGGGCAACGTGCTGTCAGTGAGTCTGAAGACAGGCGCTCTCCAACAGCCGCGCATGCGCAGCGCTGAGCGGGACGGACACAGTCCGGCAAAACCACGTGATGCATTTACTCTTTGACCCAGAAAGTCCACTTCTAGAAATGTCACCCAGGGATTCTCCAGGAAAAAATACAAGATGAATGCACTGTACCAGCTGTCACAGCAGTCTTTTGATAATAGCAAAATGCTCAAAAAACTATGGGGACGCGTCGAAAGAGCATCAGAAACGGGTTGACTGGGCTCCGGTTGGCCAAACCTGAAACAATTGAAGCATCACGACAAATAATGGCGATACTAGACAATAACCCACTGAATATAGTAATGACATAATGGCGTTTAACCCTTTGAATAAAATATCAATAATGACCCATGCAGATGATAAATAAACAAATGGGGGCTATGGAGAACTGCTCCCTTCCAGTAAAATGTTAATAAATGTAGATAATACCAGAGTTGTGAGTGTGTGTTTAAATGACAGTCTGCAACCATCACTGTAATGACCACTAAGGGCAAGAACCACCAATGGACACTAGAACTAGTGGGTGCGAGTTTAAGGAAGGACAGGGCATCTCTGCACAAACGACATTACTAACAAAAAGGAAAACAGGACCCGGACAGTGACGCAATCCGGTGGGCGTGCCAAATCCAAAGAACCCAAGCGAACCTTATCAGGAACAAGGCAAAGCACTGTCTGCAGCCTTGTGATGAGGCGAGTGCACTCCGGGACCCCACGGACGGCAGCGGTCCCAGTGAACACACCGCCTTCGACGCTTGGCCGTGGCTCAGGGCAGACCCTCGATGCTCTCACCACGCAAAACACATGGTGACTATGTCCTGATAGAGGTGTCGGCTAACACTGGTGATAACCATTTTGCAAGGATACAAATGTATCATCAAATCAACATGCTCTACACCTTAAAGTGACAGTGTTATATGTCAACAATGCGTCAATAAAACTGAGGGGAGAGGGCGCCTTCTGAGGGGTACCCTAAGGACTGGCTGCCAAAACTGTCAGTCTTGAAAGACAGAAAATGGCTAAGGAGCTGGTCCAGTTAAGCGAGACTAAAGGGGTAAGACTCTAGCCACACAGAATGTGTGGTGCCAGATGACAGAAGGGACAGAATCCGTAAGGCACACACGGGGCCACACACAGGAACCCAGACTGCCTATAACATTAATGTATCATGTTAAGTCTTCTGATTTTGATTATTATTCTGTGCGAACACAAGTTCCTTGTTCTCAGAATCTATGCACTGAAGCACATCGTTCAGAAAAATAACATAGATCGATATACAGAGAACAATAAAGCAAATGTTAAAAGTTGGAGAAACTGGACAAAGAATATGTCGTTTTTTGGTACACTTCTTGCAGCTTTTCAGTGGATTAGAAAGTTTTCAAAAAAGGTTTAAAAAATACAGAATCTTCATTTAAAAAGTAAGGCTGTGAGAAGCGAGACTAGTATTTGTGGATGTTCTCTGAAAAC
Source organism: Mormoops blainvillei (assembly GCA_004026545.1). Lineage (NCBI taxonomy): Eukaryota > Metazoa > Chordata > Mammalia > Chiroptera > Mormoopidae > Mormoops > Mormoops blainvillei. The sequence continues at coordinate 4,631 of PVJD01008805.1, forward strand.
TATGAACCCTAGCAATTCCTTTCAATAAACAAAGTTTTATCTTTGGGGTTTTTTGTTTTTTGTTTTTTTTAAAGATATTATTTATTTACTTGTTGAGAGAAGGGAGGAAGGGAGAAAGAGAGGGAGAGAAACATCAACTAGTTGCCTCTCACATGCTCCCAACTGGAGACCTGGCCCACAACCCAGGCACGTGCCCTGACTGGGAATCGAACCGGCGACCTTTCAGTTCACAGGCCCAGTGCTCAGTCCACTGAGCCACACCAACCAGGACAAAGCTTTATCTTCAGGGTCAAGCAGATCCCATGGTCCATACATACCATCCTGGCCCCCAGCACACGTGCTCAGCGAGTTGGCCTCAGGGTTTATCAGAAGATGCTAGGTTACAAGGATGAAATTTATCTGCTATAGAAACTACTTAGTACACTGTTTACTAAATCATTGGTGTCCACCATGTATAGTTAAATGTGAATTTTTGTGTTTTTTAATTTTTATTGTTGACACTATTACAGATGTCCCCCATTTTCCCCCACCTTTGCCCCCTTCACCCAACCCCTCGCCACCCCCCACCTTCACCACACTGTTGTCTACGTCCATAGGCCTATGTCCAGACATGCACAGATGGACCTGGAGATTATCACGCTAAGGGAAATAGGTCAGTCAGAGAAAAACAAATACCATATGATTTCACGCAAATGTGAAATCTAAAGGACAAAAACTGATGAACAAAATAAAACCAGAGACATGGTTACAAGGACAGACTGACAGGCCTCAGCGGGGAGAAGGGTAGGGAAGGGACTGGAAAAAATTAGCCAACGTGCATTTTTCTTTTAGAATCTGGAACTAGAAAAAGTGCTTTCACCTGAGAAACAGGTGCCTCTCTCCCTTCCCGATGACAGGAATTGCATAACGAAGATGACTCTTCCGTTTTGTCAGACAGGAAGACGAAGGCCAACCGCGGGCCCGGCTGCAGCTGCCCTGCCCTGCGCCGTGGGGCGGCGCCCCGGGCCCACGCTTTTCCTTGGTCCTGGTTATTTCTACTCTGCGTCCACCCCTTTTTATTCTATTTTGACATAAAAGCCAGTCCCAAAACCATTTTAGCTCTCTGGGAAACATGAGACCTACCATCACGCTTCAAGTAAATGTGGGCTCTCCCGGGTTGCTCCTCCTGGCCGCCCACTGGGCACTGGGCATACATGACGGACCCCAGTCGTTTCCGTGACAGAACATGCCCACGGGAGACCCACTAGGGAGGCTCCCTGCCACTCTTTCTAAGTCTCGAGGCCAAGGCCTGTGACGGCCTGGAGACAGCATGACTTTGAGCCACAAAACAATGACATGCTGCCGTTACATCTCCAAAAGAGCCAAGTTACACTGATCAGTGACCTCAGAAAGTCAAGCCTCCTGAGGTCATTTCAGATATTTCTAGCAAGAATGATGAGTAAAGTCCCCAGCTTACTAATATTAAAAGTGACAAACCCTGTGGGTATTATTTTATTGCTACTACCAAGAAATGCTCTGAATTTCAACAGTCTGACAAGACCAAAAATACAAAAGCAAAAATCGCACATGCAGATGTGGGGAACAAAATACTTTTACCTGCTGCCTTCACTCTTGACACCAAACCTCAGCTGGGTGTAGGGTGAACGCTCTGTGGTGGGAGGAGGGGATGGGTTAGGGAGCCCACAACTGGGGTGTGGGGGGTAGGTGTTAATACCAATCCTGACTTTGGCTTGTTCTGGGCAGCAAAAATGACCTCTAAAATAAAGTCATAATACTTCTGGCACAATGTGTATTTCAAAACGAAGAATTAGTACAAGCAAAAAGGCAGGGATTTTTTTCCAGCCTGTAACTACGAGTGGTAGCTTCAGCAGCAAAAGGAAGAAAAGATCAGTAGGAGATGAGCGGCAGCAAATTAAAAAAGACACCCCCACAAGGTTGTCAAGGAAACCAAACCAAGTGCATTTATGCGCAAAAAGAATCGAAGCTAAGGTGAGCATGGACTATTTCGTGACCAAAAAACAATATAATGATAGTATTACAATCCCGTCTTGAAAAGCCTTTGAGACTGTACATTTCCTTCCAGGTTATTTTATTACGTGCCTCATCTATAAAGCAAGCAGGCAACCTTGAATTTCTAAACTACCAGCTGGGCAGGTTCAGTAAAACCTTCCAAAAATCAGCTAGGCTTGGGCTACGAGAGCACAGGAAATTTCCGAACGTCTCTTTTGCCTATCTTGACAACATCAAAAGAAGCAATCACACCCAAAAAGTAAAGGGTGGAGGGGAACCCTATACCAAACACAGGCTTTCCCAAATTTAGGCTGCTTTTCAAAATGGAGCTTTTTTTCTTTTTCTTTCTTTTTTTTTTTTTTTTAAGAGAAAGGGCAAGTCTACGCAAACTACATCCCGGGCTTAGCCTGAGCAAGCCCTTCCATACTGGGACAGAGCTGAGAGCGCTGCAAAGCAAGGTGTCCAGCTGGTACATGGCTGTCACAGCCTTCGCTAGTCAGTGGCTAAGAGCCACCAGACAGGAGCAATGACATGCACCAGGGGCCCAGGAGAGAGCCAGTGTTAAGGGCGTTAGGAGGTGAGGACACCGTTAGGTGGGCAGGAAGCAGGGAACGCCGGAGGGTCTGCATGCATCTGCCTGAAGCTGGCATTCTGGGGAGGCTGGGAGGCCAGGGGACGCCGCCCGGGAGGAGAGGGGGTGGCGAGGCGAGCTGGACCGGCTTCTGCCCCGACTCCCTCCGGGTCAAGGTGAGCGGCCTTGGGGGAGCGGGGCGGGCCGCCTCCACCTGCACGGGGGTCGCCAGGACCCGGGCGCAGGGGAGGGAGGGCTGGCCGCGGGGCAGGTGCTCGGCGCCGGCGGCTCTTACCCGGTGCCGCAGTCCACCACGCAGGGAGGCAGGGAGCCCGCCATCCTCCGCAAGCGCGCCACTCGGCCCACGCCGGCGGACCCGGAGGCCCCGCTGCCGTCCGCTCGCCTCGCTCGCCTCGCTCGCCCCGCGCCGCCCGCTCCCGGGAGCCTCCGCAGCGCACTCCGGGAACCCGGATGCTCGGCGACCGCCCACGTGACGCAACTCCTGCCGGCCAATCACAGCGTGGGCACGCCCTCGACACCCACCATCTTTAGTGCTGGCGGCGAGGCCTCGTTACCCACACGGCCAACCTTCCGGCTCTAGAGATTGGGGGCTATTTTTAACTAACAACCTGACAGTGAATGCGACCCGGTTTCCGTGGCCTGGCCCTTTCTCATCCTTTAAGTCTGGGCTCCAATGTCACCTTCTCAATGAAATTGTCCCCTCCCCGCACCTTAACTCTGTACTGCAGCAATCTATTGCTTTCACTCGCGACACTTAAAGCAAAATTTTAAATCTAATTGTTTGTATCCTGTGCCCCTCCACTTGGATAGCGCTTGTGTTTGTTTTACCAATGGTGACCTGTATTGCACGTGTGTCCACGGTATTTGCTGCATCCATGGAAAGCACCCGGATGTCTGGTGAATGAATGAATGGCCTTCACGTAATGAATGTATGTACACACACACACACACACACACACGAGGTTGTATGTTGTTAGACTTGTAATACCTAGCAGAACACTGCATAATTTATTCTCTGGAAGAAAAATATGCAAAAACAAATGCATGGGCAGCCTTAAGGAATGAATGACCTTAGATTGAGTTAACACCACACCCTGATCATTACAGGAAAATGTTTTCGAATAACAAAGACGGAATCGTCCAAAAGCTCTCACTGAAACCAGCCACCAAAGCAGCGAAGCTCCCACCATGTTTATAAAGGTATTGAAGGGCCCACTGGCTTTCTGCTTCCTGCCCTATCACAAATTCTTGACCTTAATTTTTAGCAACTTTCTGGAGACATAGTTCCATGTAGCTTAACTAGTACTCGCGGCATTATGCTTTTTCCCTAGGAGAAGTAATAGGTTAGTTGGTCATTCTAAGTAGCCCATGATCCTTCCTTTTGTGTAATTTACCTACTAGGGCCCAACGAGGTCCAGAACTAGCAAACGCTTCTCCTCAAGCTCCATTAACCAGCTCCACTAGTTTCCCAGAGCTGCCCCAAACAAAGTTCCACCAACTGGACAGCTTAAAACAACAGACATTTGTGGTCTCATGGTGGTAGAGGTAGAAGGCCCAAATCAAGGTCTGGAGGCCCTCGGGGAGGCGCTGTTCGGTGCTTTTTTCCTAGCTTCCAATGTTGCCCTCAATCCTCGATGTTTCTAGGCTGGCAGGCACTTCGCTCTAGTCTCTGCCTCTACTGTCACGTGGTGTTCTCCCTGTGTCTGCAAATCATGTGACATTCTCTTCTTTTAAGGATGGTAGTAGTGCTGAATAGAGGAAGGTCTACCTTAAGGATCTCCCTTAATTTGATTACTGCAAGGGCCTTGTTTCCAGAGAGGATCTCATTCCTTGCGTTAGGGTGGCTGGTGACTCAGGCTGTGAAAGAATTCACAGAGAGAAGAAAAAGCAGAGAGCAAAGTTTTATTTCTACTTTCCCAAGGCAGGGAAAGGGCTAGGTGCCGCAGAAATGTACCAGCCCTGACAGGTGGGGGTTCTGAGTTTTTATTGGATAAAAAAAGGGAGCAGGGACCTGGCTGGTGTGGCTCAGTGGATTGAGCACCAGCCTGCGAACCAAAAGATCGCTGGTTCAATACCCAGTTAGGGCACATGCCTGGGTTGCTGGGCAGGTCCCCAGTTGGAGGCGTACAAGAGGCAACCAACTGATGTATCCCTCACACTTTAGAGGTTTCTCTCCCTCTCTTTCTCTCTCCTTTCTCCTCTCTAAAAATAAACGAAATGTTTTTTTTTTAAAGGGGGGTTGGGGTTGTAGTTGGGGCAGTCATGGCACATAGCTGTAAATCAGGTGGCTTCAGGCTGACTGTGCAGCTTCAGTTTCTATCTCTGGGTTCAGGGTCCGGGTGCTCTGGTCTGGCATGTCCTGTCTGTGTAAGTTTTAAAACACCTACGTGGGGGATACTTCTACTAATCTTCCCAGACCTGAGAATAGAGGCTCAGAGAAACAACCTGACACACTTAAAGAAAAAGAGAGAGCTAGCGCTAGCAAAGAGGGCCTGCAAGGGGCTTTCTGTCCTTTCACCTTGTACCAGGTGTTAGGACTTCAACATGCCTTTTGAGGGGACACGATTCAAATCATAATACCCGCCTGCGCCCAAAGCAGCCATCAGTGAGGGAAGTTTGTACTGTGATTGGCTTCCAGGGTGTCCATCCTGTGGCCCAGGATGGCTATGAATGCAGCCCAACGCGAAAATCATAAATGTACTTAAAACAGTATGAGATTGTGTGTGTGTGTGTGTGTGTGTGTGTGTGTGTGTGTGTGTGATTATGTGTCACACTGTATTTAATTTGTGGCCCAAGACAATTCTTCCTCCAGTGTGGCTCAGAGACGCCCAAAGGTTGGACACCCCTGGAAGGATGACCCTGTGGGCTGGAGAGGGGGGCCTCATGTCCTCTGAGACACATAGCTGTCGATACCCGACTGGAACTGGGTTTGATCAGCAGGAAGGGAATGACAACAATTAGTTTGTGCCTCACTCATCATTTGCCTAATTTAACCGTTTTTTCTCACTTGTCCTACACCCTTTCACTCCTCTGGCCTCTGCTTGGAATCGTCATTTGAACAAATCATCCTATTGACCCAGCTGGAGCTTTGTCATCTCTGTGAAGCTTTTCCTCTACTTCACAAAAGACTCTCACCGTCCTCTGTGCTCCCACAGGGCCACCAGCATCCCTCCACCTGTGCACATACGTGGTGGCATGATAATGGTCACACCTCCATACCCAGGGCACCAGGGGCTCCCGGTGTCTTCAGTTCATTGGACGCCGCCTGGTGCCTTGAAGGGACACAAAAAACGGTTATTCAGTCAATAAAAGTCATCGGGCAGGTTTTCAACCTCTTGATGACACACAACATTTGCTTTTATAGGCTTTTTATTATCACGAGCAAATAAAAGTGAACCTTATGTGTCATTTCTGTGTTAATGTTTTTACTGGATTTTCTTCTGTACAGGGTGGACAAAAGTAGGTTTATAGTTGTTTGTATGGAAAATAGTGCAACAGTTAGTAAATAACAATACAAAAACAGTTTCGTATTCTCACAACTATAGACCCACGTTTGCCCCACCCCGAATATCACAGCGAGTGCTTTTGGGCTGCCCTTCTCAGATCTGAAACTCCTGTGGGTCAGAGACGGGAGGCATCATTTTTGACAGTGTCTAGAGCAGAACCCCCACAGAGAAATAAAGTTCGTATTCTGTAAGAAGCACTCCGAGTACAATCTCTCAGTGCTCCTTCCAACAGGCTTTGCAACATTCTCGCTACTTGAGATGGGAGGACGCTTTTAGTCTGTTTTCTTTAGCAAACAGGCATCTCTGTATGTGCTTCTGCCCAAAAACAGCCCTCTACTCCGCCCCCGCCCCACCCCCTCCACCCCCAACAGGCACAAACATGGAAACCGGAAGGCTTCCTGCTTGGAGCTCAGCATCTCCTTGGTGGTGGACCATGTGACTGTCCCCTGACTACTGTCCCGAGTGCTGCACAACCCAGCACCGCCCTTGGCCGAACTTTTAATAAACACCTTTGGATGCATTTTTATGCCTGTGAAGCCAACTTTAAAAAACAACAAGGGCTTAGAGGTTGTCAGTCCGGAGGGATTTAGTCAGCGAGCCCTGGGACAATGTGATCTTAATTTCCTGCATTTAACTAGTCATGCTGGGCCAAGAAGGAGAAAGAGCACAAAAAGTAAAGACTGCCTTCAAAGACAGCCCACCCAGTGGCTCTGGGAACCTTCAAGGGCAGAGCTGCGGGCAGGAGCCATCTGTGTGTTCTCCGTTGCCATGAGGATGCAAATGGAGGAAGGAGCGCCCAGAAATCAGCGCCCCGCTCCTTTGAAAGCAGCTGGCGTTCCCCTTGGAGAGGAAGGGCCCGTCACTGTGCTGCCTGGACCTCCCAGAGGTCTTGGCAACAGTGGAGGGAAATGGTCCAAGTGGGAGCTGATTGGCCAGAGTGTGTCGACAGTGCCAGAGTTGGTAACACACCTAAAACCGCAAAATTGCCGAGGAAGGACTGGTTAGCTGATCGGACCGTATTCAGACCAACGCTGCTATATTTCTCCCTACCCCCCACCCCCACGATGACTGGTCCTGGACGCCCCCTCCCCTCCTCCTCTCCTCCACTACCACTTGGCTGCCAAGTCCTGTTCTTTCAACCCCGCCACTCGCTTCTCCTGCGCCTTCGGCCCTGTTCTTTATCTACTGTCACTCTTCCTCAGCTGTTCAATAGCTGCCCTCCAGCCATGCTGTCTCCACGCTTCTGCCAGTCCCAGGCGGCTCTTGGGCAAACAGTAGTGCCCTGGGGCATCACGCCAACACGCAGGAAGTCCACACATCTAGTCAAGTTCCCTTCCCCAAAACCTTCAGCGACTCTCTATTGTCATAGAATGTGATCCAAACCCTTTACTGCAACAACGTCCTCTGGGACCTGCTTCCGAGTTACCTTTCACACCTCATCTCACGCTACGCCCCTCGACACGCCTGGGCACAGAGCCCCCATGCCCAACCCTTTGTGCCGTCAGGTCTTCTTCACGCAGGCCCTTGCTCTAGAGCATTCTTCCTCGCCTGCCCCATCCCCTTCATTCCGCAAGACTCCTTTCAAAGCTCACTCTTCCTTCCAATTTCCATGCAAATCCACTTTCTTTTTTTTGACAGAATAGGGTGAGGGCTTCTTTATGCCCCCTCTCAGAGCCAGTCACCAACTCTACGCCTACGAGTCAGAATCTAGAGGTGAACCCTGGGCAGGTGCAGTGTAACACGGTCCTCTGTTCTACCAAACAGAAGGGCGGTTTCTCTTGGAGCTCTGTGCTATCCAAGTCTTACGAGAACTGAATTACAGTTAACTGCTTAGCTCACAAAGCATTTCAATACAGCACCTCATATAATCTTCATAACGATCACATAGGTAGATATTATAAATACCTCTCTGCATCACGAAAACTGAGGCTCAGGCCCTGGCCAGGTAGCTCAGTTGGTTAGAGCCTCATCCCCCTATGCCAAGTTTGCAGGTTTGATCCCCAGACAGGACAGTTACAAGAATCAACCGAAGAATGCATCATTGAGTGGAACAACAAATGGATGGCTCCCTCTCTCACTCCCTCTGTCCCTCTTTAAATATCAATAAATAGCCCTGGCTGGTGTAGCTCAGTGGATTGAGCGTCGGCCTGCAAACCAATGGGTCCCCGGTTGGATTCCCTAGTCAGGGCACAGGCCTGGGTTGTGGGCCAGGTCCCCAGTAGGGGGCGTGCGAGAGGCAACCACACATTGATGTTTCTCTTCCTCTCTTTCTCCCTCCCTTCCCCTCTGTCTAAAAATAAAATAAACAAAATCTTTTTTAAAAAATCAACAAATAAAATTTTAAAAGAAAAGAACACTGAGGCTCATACTTTTAACATTAGGCTGTATTAAAAACTTAATTCTGTTCCAGGCACCTTCTCCAGGCCCAATGGAGGAAACAGGAAAACACTAACACGCCGCACACCCACCATCTGGTGAGCGTAGGTTTCCTGTGTGTTAGAGCCTGAAGGCGTCCAGCAGTCCATCGTCCTTCAGACTAACCCAACCCTCTGATCATTTCAAATATACTTAGAAAATTTCGAGTCCTTCACCTTGAATATTTTCCATGTCCAGCAACAAATGCCCACAAATTCCCATTAGGCAGTTGCTACATGTTCTGGAGACTGAATAGTAGCCAATAAAAATCTAATGCTTCTGCCAACGGGCACGAAACTGCTGAGTAGCAGATCTGGACTCGGAGCAGTCTGGACAGGGCACCATTCTTGCCGATGTGAAATTCACCAGCAACAACAGGGTCTGGGGAGTGAGCTTCCCAGGGGGCATCTCCATTCCTTAGTGACGCTCATTCTAGAACATTTTTCAGAAGTACACAGCAGGAACTCTTATGAAATTAGAATAGAATGAATAATCAAGGCCATGCCATTTCAAATCATCTTCCCAGATAGTGACTTGGAAAGTCACTAAGTATTTCCGGAAATGTATTATAATGTGTAAGTGTTATTGGTGCCTCCGTAATCCTTTATTTTTTAAAAAGCAAAGATAAAATATTTAATACTTATCTCACTCCTCTCTACTACATCTCAGGGTTCAGAATGGCTTGGCCTTGAGCGGCGGGCCCACCTGCCAACCCCACGAATCACTGCCCCCCCCACCGGGGCAACCGGTGCCCCGCCAGCGAGCACGCCTGTGTCTCCACAGTGAAACCCCCGAGTGTTCACGCCAAGCAGGACAAAGACTAAAAAGAGTCTCATGTGGGTTCAGATCAAGTTCTATGGCTAAAAAGTTTGCCCCATACTTAAATTTTAAAAAATTTCTTTTAACCTCCTGTTTTCAGAGCTCTTTGGATTTCAGAATCTGCTACAAGTGACGGTGGACTAATGTCTGGGTGATAATTTTTTTGTGGAGTAAATTGACCCAATATGAATAAGTTCCAGTTATTTCACAGCCTACCAGTACTTGTGCGATTCAGAATTTAAAGGCAGAAGTTCACCATCATTGAAATATCTCCTACCTGTTCTAAGCTCTCCTCGTATTTAATCCTATTGTAAGTAAAGAAAATTATGATTGGTCTGATGAAGTGTGTCCTTTACAAAAACCAGTATTTGAGATTTTTGCAAGTGGCCTTTTGAACATTTCCATTGGTACCATACACTTCCCCTTGTGTTCCCAGTAACTCGTGTCCTTCAACACCTTACATTCTGCAAGTTCCCCAGCATGGAGTTTGTGCAGAGCTGCCACCAGAAAGTCACCCTGGAGAAAATGGGGACAAAGACATCCCAGAAGCATCTGACCGTCTCCTCCTGAAAGAAACCTGCCCAGAATTATTGTCTGTATAGCGCATAAGGAACTGGACTTGGCTCAAAAGTCTCCTTCTGGCCCTTGCAGGGTGCTGAGTGGGTTAGAGTGCCGTCCCTGATGTGGTAAAGTTGTGAGTTCTATCCCCCATCAGGGCACATACAGGAATCAAGCAATGGATTTATCAGTAAGTGGAACAACAAGACCTCTCTCTCTCTCTCCCCAGCCCGCCTCTCTCTAAAATCAATTTTTTAAAAGTTCCCTGCTACCAGGAGTATGTCCACATGCGTGCAACCTAACAGCTGGTTCACTTTCCAATATCAACATAGAATGGGGAGAAACAGGTATCTGACCATGTATTACAACCATATGCTCCCAGGAACACTCAAAAGCAGCAAGATGAATGAAGTGAACTTTCGGTTACTTTTCACTGTATTTTTCTCAGCCCACCTTCAAGTAGAAGTCCTGATGATGCTAAACTCTTACCCCACTGGTTCTCAGGAAGACAAGAACTGAGAAGCCGAAATCAGTCCAAAATCAAGATGTGTAACTATCAAGGGACAAGGTACCCCCTCATTTTATGATGCCATGACATCTAGAACAAAGATATGGACCCAGAGACATTTAATTTTTAAAAATTTATACCCGCTGCTAACTGTGTTATTCAAAATATGACACTTAAATGCTCCATGAAAATGAAAATATTGCCTGTCTTTTGCTCTACTATTTCTAGCAATCAAAACATTCATTTCACTGGAGAAGAAAATTAAAAAGGACTGACAGGTCTTGTTCTCATAATTGTGCTTGATGATTGATTGATTGATCGCTGTCAGCCATTGATACCACTCTGTTGTCCGTCAATGTCTTAGATGGATACATGGAAAATTAGAAGATTTGATTAGTTAATATGAATACTTCCAAGAATGTATGTAAAAGTCAACTGAAATAGTACAATATTTCCTTAATCACAAGGAGCACCATCAATTTATAATAACGTTTTGAGAGAAAAAAAAAGCTGCTTTAAATAGGTGTTTAGAAAATATAATGAGTGGAAAAAGCGATATGTTATAACTGAAGAAACACTGAAGGTGAATGTCCCTGCTGAGTGCCAAGTGTTCCCTAGAGTGGCTTCTGCTCGAGTGTAATCAATAATGAAGAGACAGAGCACAGTCTCCTGCCTGTGCCGTGGCTGGGCTTCCACCCCTGTGTGGCTTTGGAAGGACATGCCACCTACCTTTTGACCCTATCTCCCAGTTTTGGATAAATGTTCAAATAGTATCCCCCTTCTGAACACACGTAATATCTGAAGATTATTTGGATGACAAGCAAAGGTCTGTCTCCTTCTGTTTGGTCTGATTATTACAGAGTTGCAGCGAGAGTGTTATCTTAATTTGTCAAGTGCAACTCTCAAAATATCTTTGGATTGAAAGTAATTACTCTGCTGCTTAATTTGATTTAAAAACTACTTGGAAGACTTCCCCTCTTTGCTACATTATCCTCACTCCCTAAGCTCTTTCCTGTCCCCATTAGGAAGTTCAGTACATATTTGCTTCTGCATGTCAAGTTCAAGTACATAAAGAGATAAATAACTACCTTTGCCAACAAACTAGATCTTCTCTCTGCGGGAAGTCTCATTCCCGGCACTGTCACCAAAGCCAGACACACAAAGCCACGCACGCACACTGCTAAAGTGTAACTTTGAAAGTGATGAAATCATGACTCTTGTGTAAATATGAAATGAACATTTGTCAAATATTTTATTCAGTTCAATAACATGGGAAATGGTAAGATGTTAGGACTGGTTGAAGACTAAAAGAGGAGCTAAGTACTTAGAAGCAAGTTGATGAAGATCTATTAGGATAAGATTGATGGTTTGGGTTAAAAACTGGTTGATATCCTAGAGGGCAATAGGACTTGGCCTTGGGGTTGTTTGTGTCCCCCGGTCCCGCACCCCCCCCACGCCAAGAGCAATTATTTGCATCTCTACCAGACAAAAGTCTACAGGTTAACGTTCAAGGTCTCTAAGCCTGGGAACTTGACTCCTTGGAAAACGGTGAGTTGAACTAAGCATAGTACCTGGATAATCCTCGGGCGGGGGTTTGCTGTGTTATGATGTCAGAGAAGAACTGTGCACCTACCTTTCTACCTTGTTCCAAGTCTGGGCTAATTTTTGTCAACATCTCCTTGCTCTTCCAGCCCCTACATCCACTTCCTGCCAGCTTTCCTTCCACAGCATTCCTTCTATACGTCCCTCCCCCCGGAATGCTACAGCCTTAGTTCATATTCTCACCTCTTAACTTGGTTCTTGTAATTGTTCTTCCTAAGTAACCTCCCCAATTCCATGCCGCTGTCAGGGGAACTCAAATCTGACTGTGCATCACAGGTCTGTCGCCTCAGAGGCTCCCCATTGCCCACAGGACTGAATCCTAGGCCCCCATGCTCGGCCAGCACCTCCCACCTCGCCTCTGAAAGAGCTGAGACCTCCTCACGGCTCCCCCGCTCTCATTTCCTTCCTCTGCTCACCAGTCCTGGGATCCTCTCCTTGCTCACGCCACCCCTGCCGCAGCCCACCCCCTGGTCCCCGCCTTAATCCAAAACTCACCTGTTTATTTGCCCACTTATTCCAAAACTCAGCTCACGGCCCTGGCCAGGTAGCTCAGTTGCTTGGAGCGTCGTCCTGATATGCCAAGGTTGTGGGTTTGATGCACAGTCAGGACACATGCAAGAGTCAACCAATGAATGCATGAAATAAGTGGAACAACAAATCAATGTTTCTCTCTCTCTCCCTCTCCCTCTCCCTCTCTCTCTACCCCACCCCTTTCACCTCTCTCTAAACTCAACCTAAGGAAAATTTTTAAAATAGCCCTGGCTGGTGTGATTCAGTGGATCGAGTGCCGGCCTGCGAACCGAAAGGTCACTGGTTCCATTCCCAGTCAGGGCACGTGCCTGGGTTGCAGGCCAGGTTCCCGTTTGGGGGCATGTGAGAGGCAACTGATCGTGTATCTCTCACACATCGATGTTTCTCTCCCTCTCTTTCTCCCTTCCTTCCCCTCTATCTAAAAATAAATAAGTAAAATCTTTAAAAAAAAAAAAAAAGCTCAGAGATCACTCCTACCTCTTACTCCTACCCTAGGCAGGTAGACTGGACCACGCCCCCTTTTGTATCCCTTCTTGTATCTGTATACATTTACCGCACCTGCTGAACCTCCTTTTGCACTTATTGGTTAACCTTGCCGTCTTAGTTTGGAGTCCCCAGATGCATGTCCAGAAACAAGGCCTCAGAGGCCGGTAGTCTAGTTTGCAGGAAACACCTGTCGGGGGATGCAAACCAGAACAGGAAAGGAAAAGCTGTCGCTAGCGGGTGTCCCATCGGGCCAGCCGCCTCTAGGTGCAGTTGGACTTACTCGCCTCTCGTGGGGAAGTTCAAGTTGTCCCACCGGAGGCCAGTAGAGCCGGGGTGCTGAGAGCACCAATCTCGCCAGTCATCGGCTCGCCACCGAGACCTGGCGCTTTGTGCCCAGGTCCTCCTTTATAAAGGCGACTGAGTCCTGATGTGAGGAGGTCGGCGCTATTGGAAGAAAAGTGTAGTGTAACTCACAGGTCCCCCAGAAGCGAGAGCAGTCACACTATGCAGGGGCACATGGGAAAGCACCCGGTTTGGTCGGGGGCAAAGCGGGGAGGAGGCGGCGTAGACCACAGCCTTCGTGGGGTTCCCGCAGGAAAGGCCAGGTGGGGCGGAATGAACCGTTTAGGACCAGCTGCTCTGAGTAATTCTGGCGGGTTTGGGGTCGTAGGGGCTGTCCCTCATTGTCTGGTACCTTCTCAGGTTTTGGCAAAGGGACTTCAGAGTCAGCCTAGAGAGGCAGACCCCCAGTGGCCAGAGATGGGACAATTTGAGTTTCAATAAAGATGAGAATTACAATGAGCTAAAACCCATCAAGTACGCTCAAATATATGAGTTAATAAAAATATTTAACTAACAAATTAATTACCTTCTGAAGATAACAGGAAACCATTATTCGAAAATTTAGTAAATAAAAGGAAATAATCAAGCATTTATCTTGACTTCCCTGTATGAGATTTACAGAAACATGACTTAATAGTTGATGGGAGGGTAGCCGTTTCTTACCAAATTATTTCAGCTTGTGGATTAAAATGATAGAATTAGAATATTACCATTTTGTAACCCCTAATGCGTTAATGAATCTAGGCATTCCGTATCGATGGTCGTTCAGATGAAGAAAGAGTGAAAACCAGATATTACGTACGTCCAGATGAGTGAACTCGCGTCACCTCTAGTCTTGCCGAGAGGGGGACCCACTGCAGTCAGATCAAGCGTCTGGGTCCAGAGTCCGTGGGGCTGTGGGACGCCAGGACTCTCGCCGGCCGCTGGTGTGTGTAGACCGGTACAGCCACTTTACAGACTGTTCAATGGAACTGATCAGTTTGTCTTACGTCTCCCCGTGACCCAACAGTTCCATTCCCAAGTATGTACCCACAACAGTGGTGCACGTGACCTCCCAAAGACACACACGCAAAGGCTCATGGTGGCTTTGTCATAATAGCCAAGGATTCTATGTTCCCTATCTACCTGAAAGGTTATTGGAGGGTCAAATGACATAATAAATGTCAAAGTGCTTTGAGGAAGTAAGAGGGCAACAAATGCCGCGTGGTTTTAATAACTCATGAGCTGAAGAGCTGACTAATATTCAGAATTCTAATACAGAGGTTCTGGAACTTAGATTCTCTAAACTCTATGAAGTTTTACGAGAAGAGGGCTTGTACTAAAAACTAAAAAGGGGGGGCACTCGTTCCCAACAAGTTGTTTGCATGCAAGACACTGAAAACTAAAGACTTAATATGTCGACAGAGACAATGAACTCAAGGCTAAAGCTCATTGTCCAACACTCAAAAAATTAAAATAAAAGGAGGCTTTCAGGACTCTCCTCCGTGGACGCTTTGGGGAAGGTGCTAAATGCCGAGGGGAATCGGTAGTCATTTGGCAGGACCTGATGACATCAGTCTGAGTCCTGCGAGGGTGTGAAACTAGTATGAGGTCATTTTAAGCTAATCAAAGGGGTGGCTGGAGAAAGGTGCCACTCAGTATTTATGACCTCAGCTAACGACAAAGGACTAGGTTTAGTTCCTGGAAACCAAGGGCTTAATGAGTCAGACTAAACGGGAGGGTGGCGGTCATTGTGTCATGAACGCGGCCATACCGGGGGTCTGTCTACTGCTTCTATTGGCCCTAAGACAACTTTTCCAAAGGTGATTCTATGGTCATTAAAAGAGCTTTCTGCTTTCAACAATTGAGCTTTTCTTACTGCAGTCACTGAGAAGTGTTTTCTGGGTTACTGGGCGTTTGTTCTGGGTCACTGGGAATGTTCGTTATCGGTCTGCAAAAACGTGGGTGATGCCCATCAACTTGTCTTCCAATGGCAGATGACTAATCGGCCCCTTGGTGCGACCATATAAAAGAAAACTAAAGCTGATTTCATTGAATGGCTTCTGGAAACCAGCCTCATTTTCTTTCTGTGCCGTCACCTTGGAGAAGCGCACAAACTGTTATGATTCAAGGACGGTGCTGTAAGTGGGGTAGAAAGGGCTGTGGGGGATGGGAGGGCCAAAGGACTGACATTTTTTCTATGTGACTGGTGGGTTCAAGGGCTACTCTCCAGAAAGGTGACTCTACAGCCATGGGTAAGGTGGACCAACATAGAGACAGGAAGGGGAAGGCTGGAAGTAATGAGAATCTGAGGAAATGAAACAACTGTGGTATTAGGAAGATTAGGGATGAACTGGAAGATTAGGGATGAATGAAAGAGATTTTTAATTTTTTTTAATTAAAATTTTTTTTTTTTAATTTAGGGAAAGAGGCAGGGGGCAGAGAGAGAATCAATCAATTTGTTGTTCCACTTACTTATGCATTTATTGGTTGATTCTTATACATGCCCTGACCAGGGATCAAACCAGCAACCTTGGTGAATGGGGATGACGCTCTAACCAACTGAGTTACCCGGCCAGGCTGTGAAAGGCTTTCACACAGGGCACCATTTCCATTCCCAAATGTGCCTCTTTGTGATCTTGATTACTTGAGGTTGGCTAATTTGAAGAATCAGCACACTTGGGAGAAGCTCTGACAACCCAAGTAAAATTTACTCTTTATCAGCGACACTTATATTTGTAAGGGGAACCTCCATCTGTGAGGGTGTTTCCCTCCTGGAAGAGACCTGCCCTCACTGCCCTGGAGAAAGCCAGGCCTTAAATCTGCATAACAATCCTCTCCTCGCTTCCAGTGCTTTTCCTGGTCACCTCTTCCAGCTGATGCTCCCCATGCAGCGTCATCTTTGGTCTTTAGCTGAAGGAGGTATTGAAGGTGGTGGCTTCCACCATGTTGGTGAATTTCTCAGTGTTCCTGGGTCTCTCCCCTCTGGACAGGAGGTGTACATGTTATTAAACTTTAATCTGATTTTCTCCTGTTAATCTGTGTTGTGTTAATTTGATTGTCAGCCCAGCCAGAAGAACTTCAAGGGTGGAGGATAATTTTTCCTCCTCGACAACATATAGAACCTGTTAGTAGCATCTGGCACACAGTAGGCGTTCAATATGTGATTTCTTTGGCTTGCAGGTAGGAAGAAGAGCGGATGGTAGATATGTAGGTAGGTAGGTAGCTAGGTAGCATGATTGGCAGGTATGGAGGTCATAGAGAAGAAAAGAAACCCGCCGGATGCAGAAAGAGAAAGAAGATGAGTATAAATTCGTGATCAAAAGATGTCTCAGAATAACTCCCTAAGCGAAACAGCTGGCAGCTCCTGGCGCCTTTGTAACTGACACCAGGGTTTGCCAACAGGGGTTCCTGACTGTCTAAAGAGACACCTGGGGAACAAGAATAAACATAGTAGCTGGACAGGATCCAATAAGAGACGACGAAACAAACCACGATGATGCTTGGGCCTTACTGTGCAGGTTGTGGGGTGACCATGGCAGGTGCCATTCAAAAGCAGACATACACCCCCTAGTCCTCAGATGCCGGGGTTGGGAGGCCGAGATGGGTTCAGACCACCACGGCCAAGGCTGTTCTTTTCTGAGCAAGCCGCGGGGCACAGGATGGCACCAAGAACATGGAACACACACAGAAAACAGGGAGAAAAGAGGCCAACGTGGCAAATTCTATTAAATGCAGGGCCAGCAGCATAATTTTCAGGTCCTGGCACAAAATGAAAATGTGGTGGCCCTAGTTCACAGAGTATTAAGAATTTCAAGATCCTGTCAGCAGTGTTGAGCCACCTGTGGGACCATAGTCTGGGGACGTGTTTGGGCAGGTCCCGCCCCCACGAAGCTGGCCCTGGCTGGCTGCAAGACCTCAGTGTTGCCCACAGCACGGAGATCCCCGCGCACTGGTGAGACAAGTAGCCTGGACTTGTAAGCTCTGCAGCACAGGTCACTAGCTCCAGCAACCTCTTAGAGGGGAACAGAAACCCCAGGAGAAAGAAAATCTCTTTTCTCTCATTTAGAGCCCTTTCAATGCAGAGGGGAGACTTACAGTCAGAAGTGGCCCCCAAAAGTGTTCTAGAAATTGAGGAAAGCCAGTGCGTGTGTAAGGGACGTGGCCTTGCCACAGCTCCTGTGCTCTCACACCTGCCTGCCCGGCTCAGGAAGGAGTGAGTTTTCGTAGATTTTGAATCATGATCACGGAAAGCACAAGGTTCCTTGTTGGGGATCGCTTTGTGATTAAGCTTTTACATCCGTAGGGTGTATGCTGGCTGGTAAATACATACACACCTACTCCAAGACCTCCCTTTGCAAGTTACTTGGCTTGAAGTCCATGCACGTTAGGCAGTGCCTACATTAGACACTAGGAGGCAGTGTTGTCTGATTATAAGGCCACATCTCAAGGAATGGGGTTCTTTCCTGCCTCGGTTTGGCCGGTTTAAGGGACTTTGAGCGCCTAGTGTAAAGAGGTGAAGAAACGCTCTTAATTGTGTATTTCACAGCAATTTAAATATGTCAGCTTTATGAGAGTGACTGCAAAAGAAAAATGCAAAAGTAGTTTTGATTGCTGGTGCCATTATTAACCCAATTTCATAATCCACTCAACCGAAAACCAGAGTCCAATTCTGGTTTCAAGGCTGCCTGGAAGAGATTCCAGTGAACTGTCCAGGAGCTGAGGGAGCATTAGGATTTTTTTTTCAGGTAAACTTGCAGTGCAGTGGGCCCAAGACTTAGACGAGAGGGAGGTTTCTACTTGATTCATATGGCCTGAGGCTTAACAACTCTCCTTTGTTGGCAAAACAAAGTAGAAGCGATACAGAAGAACCTAGTAATTAATAGTCTAGCCCCCAATCCACCTCCCGCTTCTGGAAAAAGCCGGCCCAGAAACAGCTGTACCTTGTTTTCTATCTTCTTACAGCATTCAAAAGGGATAATCTGTGTACACAGAGAACTGCACATATGGTGCACGTAAGGAAATGACACGGATTAGGCGGCCTGTGCCCTGGGGTTTCCAGGTGCGGAAGGGAGAGAGCCCGGAAGACTAAGGACCTGGCTCCACAAAAGGGTGGTACCTGAGAGAGGCCCTCCGGTCAGAGGACAGGAACAGAAGTGAAAGAGCACAACTCAGCCGCGGGGCAATGACTGGGGTGAATCTCTGTGAGAGGCACCTGGGAAGATGGTTCAGAGCCTAGTGTAACAGGCATTGGGGAAATGTGGGGTTTCACAGTGCAAACCAAGAGCTAGTCAGATTTTTGGAAAAGAACTACCGTATTTTGCTGTGTATAATGAGCACTTTTGTGCCCAAATTTTTGAGGGAAAAATGAGGACGTGCATTATACATGGCAGTACTAATTCTGTATCTATATAAATGTTTTAAATTCTTTCCTTTATGCTTATGTGTTAAAAGTGTAACGCTAGAAAGTAGTAACGATATCTGTATGCAAAATAATACCCTGGAATATGATAATCGGTTTTGTTTCTAAATATAAATAAAAAATTGAATTAAAAAATTAAAATGAAAGCTTTTTTTGCCTGAAAGATTGGGCCAAAAACATGGTGCGCATTAGACACAGGAGCGCATTATGCACAGCAAGTACAGTATCTGAGAGGCGTCTTGCAGGAAGCTCTGCAGAATAGAATGAAGGAAATGCAAGGAAGCACTTTAAAGAAATTACGCCCCAAATTCAGCTGAGTTGGGGAAGACTCAGCTGTTTGCCTGTGGATTCCGAAACCCACCCCCACCCCAAGGCTGTGGGGTCTTGGGCAGGCTCGGTAGCCCCTCTGAGCCTGCCGTTCACCTGTAACACGGGGTTAATAAGGGCACGCCCCTCGTGGCGGATGTGTGGGTTATACAGATCATGTGTTAAGGCACTAGCATAGAAAATGGCCACTAAAGACCAATTATTGATGATGATGATGATGATGATGATGGACTTGTGAGGAACCTGCAGCTCAAAACAGATAAACAAGAAGAAGCAAATCTGGGGCACAAACCGAAGTCTTCTAGTTCAGATCCAGTGTTTTTCATTTTTGCTCATACATTTAAAATATTTGGAGAAAACTTCCCGTCCTAAAATATCTCCTGCAACCTTATGTTTTGATCTTTGTGAAGCACAAATTCTTTCATAAATTCAGATCCTGTAGTAGTTCCATTTTCATAATTCTGAGGAAGGAACCCTAACTAATTATATCGTTAACTGATTTCCAGTTAATAGAGATTTTACATAGCTGGATATTTTAACTGCCCTTCAGTTTAATCCACTTTTCATTTCAATAAGTAAATTTGATTGCGTCTATAAACATGCTACATGAAAATGTATTTAAATATTTTTTCCACTTTCGGAGATATCATCTACAATTTTTAAAAATTTATTTTATTTTATTGATTTTAGAGAGAGAGAGAGAGAGAGAGAGACAGAGAAACATCAATTTGTTGTTCCACCTATTTATGCACTCACTGGTTGATTCTTGTATGTACCCTGACTGTAGATCGAACTGGTAACCTTGGTATATCAGGACGATGCTCAGAACAACTGAGCTACCCAGCCAGGGCCTCCTCTACAACTTTTAAAAAAGTTATGTTGATTCTTAAAATTTAGGTTTCCAGCTGCCACCAAAAAAAAAAAAAAAATCGCCTGAGTTCCTGATTTTCTATTTTATGCAAGTGAAATTCAGACAACTGAGATACTTAGTCTCCAGAAGCTAACATTCTATAACGCAATGCTGTAATAGCATAATAAATGCTATATAATGGCATAATAAGGCTCTAATAGCAAGAACAACCAAACAACATTTCACCAAAAGTCATTAACTTGTTCATTTAACTCAAAGCAAGCTTATTACTTTGAAAGTTTTTCTTTGGCAAGAAATATGTGTAATTATTTTAATTCCGCAATGCCACAGGAAGAATAAAGGAGCTCAAAACATTTAGCAAAAATGAACTGTGTGGTAAAGGGGTGGGCGACAGGGAAGACAGAGGGCTGGAAGGCAAGTCAGAGAACACAGTTGCAAAATTCTTGCAGAACCATCATTGCACAGAAGAGTCCAACTCATTCCATGACGTTCTAGAAGCTAAAATAATGACTTAACCACTGGAAATCCATAAAAAATCCAGTTCAATTTTAGGTACTAGTGCCTGTCATATGGAAGAATTATTGTCTTTTTCTTTTTCAAGTATGTGTTCGGTGCTGGTTGAAGGAACACTGGTACACACAGGGGAGTATGTGTACAAAACCCTCTTTAAACAATACGTAGAAACTTAAAAATGGTTGCCACAAGGAGAGGGATGGGGATAGTATGGAGAATTACCCTGCTCAGTGTATGCTTTTGTTCTGCCTGTGTTTACTACATAATAAAATGAAAGTGAAAGGAATGCCCTGGCAATTTTTCCAACATCGATGGTGCTTAAGTAGTCTTGTCAGCCAACCGATAAGAATGCTTTAATTAGGAATTCCTGCTTTGGGGAAGGACCTGACCATGAAAGTATCACTAAGTCCCTGTGTCCACCCCCCCACCCCAGCCCCAATAACTCTTATTTATATCTTCACACAAAGACATGCTTAGAGAGGGAGAGAAACATCCATGTGACATGAGAACACATCAATGGGTTGCCTCCCATATGCGCCCCAACCGGGATGGAACCCACAATCCAGACCTGAGCACTGACTGGGAATTGAACCCATGACCTAGGCATATGCCCTGACAAAGAATCAGACCCACAGGTTTTCGGTCTATGGGGCAACGCCCAACCAACTGGGCCACATCGCCAAGGGTAAGTTCTTATTTAACCTGGAGATTCTGTGTATCGTTAGTTTAAGGTAGATGAGAGAGGAGAGCCAGGATAAATGGCGGGGGTGGGCAGAGGGTCTTCATCCACCCGATTTCCTTCCAGGTTCCCAGAGAGGTGGCCTTCGCCTCTCAGGTGCAGAAGGTAGATCCAGCACTGGTTAGCAGAGGCAGAGAGAAACCTGGCAATCCTGCCTTCATTTCTTCCTTCTGCTTTCCTGCGTGTATGCTTCATTCCTCTTTTACTTTCAAATCAGCAGTGGCAGATATCCTCCACAACCATTATCCCTGTGCCAAGGTAGTTGTCAACCCAGGGAGAGAAACCGGATCCACTCTGGGGAAATACTGCCCAGGCTTTGTTTCTGGAGGCTGTAATTGCCTCTGTCAGGAGAAGTATAAAATTCCACTTCTCTTTCTGCCCATAGAAACCAGAGTGAAATTCTCTTCCCTGGCATACCTTGGGGAAGGTCCCATTCAGAACGAGGCTCACTCTGGACAAGAAGGAAATTAAAGCAGAATGTCCCAGTTACAATGTCTCCCTGAATCCTTCCAGGGGCCACTGCCCAATCCAAGTCAGCCGACCTGACGGCTGGGCACTGTGGTCAGCAGACTGCCAATGCCATCTTGCTTCCTTAGCTTGTGCCCACTTTCCCTTATGACTCTGGCCCAGGGTGTGACTCATAATTAGCACTGATCCCTGACTTAGCGATAATCTTTTCCATGTGTGGGGTCGCCTGCCTTGCTTGTGCCTTCAACCTGGTGCGGCCTACGGCCCCCTGGTAAGACACATGATGATGTACAGGCCCAGGCCACTGAGGAAGTAAACAACAAAATTCTGTCCTACTTGATGAAATACCTGATTACTTGGTGCATTGTGTAAAGAGAAATTTGTTTCAGAAAACAAATACATAAATGCCTTTTAAAAAGGAAAATATCTGTTCAACCTCATTTGAGAACTTTTTTTTACTCTCCGTTGTTCAAGGTAACTATAGTTTGTGAATTAACCTGATCTTTTCCTTTATCTCGTTTCGCCATCTGCTTTACTTCTCAGTTCTTTAGAAAGGGCTTTAATAGCATCTTCACCAATGAATAAAGCCGCAGAAAAAGATATTTGAAAACAAAAACCTGGGGTTCTTTTTTTACTCCTAGTTTATCTGGTAAAAATACAATTTTAATAAAGATTGAATTATGTATGTCCTAAAAATGGCAGACTAGAGAATGGGGAACAACTCTTTCACTGAGAACATTTAGAAAAGTTGCACAAAATACGAGACTAATTTGTGTGCAGGTACTGGGGGAACTAACAACACAGTAAAGAATTAATTAAACCCAAGGAGGTGCATCCAGCTTTGGGTCCACTGTTCTCCCACGGTACCTGCTAATTCCTAAAAAAGCAACTGAAGGCTAGAGAAGCTGAGCAGATACTTTGACAGCCCTGAGAGGGGAACCTACAATGAAGGGGAGCTCTGGCAAAAAACCAAAAAACACACTATGGGATGGGAAGCTCAAGGGCTAGTCCCTAGGAATAAGGATGAACCAAAGCCCAGTTTCCAGTCATCTTAAGGCCTATATTAGAGTAACCTTATCTGCAATTGCTAGTGTCCCTAACCACCTGCCAAAAGTAAATGTAAATAAATCTTCTCTAGTAAAATACAGCATTAATATATTCAAATTATTCCTGCAATAATTAATATACAATGTCTTGCACACAATAAAAAATAAATAACCTTATGATAAGCCAAGTCCGTTGAAACCCAGGGAAACAACAGGCAATAGAAACGGACCCACAAGGGATCAAAATAATGGAGTTCTTACTCAAAAGTGTAAAAATAACTGTTCTGAGCCCTGGCTGGTGTGGCTCAATGGATTGAGCATCGGCCTGCAACCAAAGGGTCGCCAGTTCAATTCCCAGTCAGGACATATGCCTGGGTTGCAGGCCAGGTCCCCAGCTGGAGGAGTGTAAGAGACAACCACACGTTGATGTTTCTCTCCCTCTCTTTTTCCCTCCCTTCCCCCTCTCTAAAAATAAATAAAATCTTAGGAAAAAAAGGCAATTAATATACCATTAAAAAAAAATAACTGTGCCAACTATGGAAACTTTAAAACAGAAGTGATTTCAAATTGTAAGATTAAAAATAAGCAAAATTAAGAGTTCAGCCCTGGCTGGTGTGGTTTAGTGGATTCAGTGCTGGCCTGTGAACCAAAGGGTTGCTGGTTGGATTCCCAGTCTAGGGCACATGCCTGGGTTGTGGGCCAGGTTCCCAGTAGTTTCCTGCGAGACGCAACCACACATTGATGTTTCTCTCCCTTCCCCTTTCTAAAAATAAGTATCTTAAAAAGAAAAAAGAGTTCAATACATGGGTTTAACCTCATACTAGACTTTTGGAGAATTAATAAATCAAAAGACAGGTTAGAAAAAAATATCTAGAATGAAGCACTAAAAGACAAAAGGATGGAAACCATGGAAGAGAAAGTAACAAATAGCTGTAGGAGGACTAAATTTTATGTTAAGTGAAGCTCTAAAGGAGAGAAAAGAGAATGGCGCTAAAGCAATATTTGAGGAGATAATGGTTGAGAATTTTCCAAAACTGATGAAAGATAGCAAGCTGCAGATACAAGCAGCAGGGCACATTATGAGGCCCAAGCATGGTAAATACAAAGGGAAAAAAATCCTTAGATGCGTCACAGCAGAACTTATAAACACCAAAGATAAAGAGAAAAATACTAAGTTCAGCCAGAGGAAAAAAAAAAATTACCAAAGAGCAACTATAAGATGAACAATAGAGTTCTTAATCGAAATAGTGGAATCTAGAGATACCTTGAAGTGGTCAAAACAATGAATTAAAAGCTACATGATAAAAAACCTTTATCATTAATTTATTCAACCAGTAGGTATTGTGCATCTACTACGTGCCAGATACCCTGTTAAACAACAGGAAAAGAGCAAGGAAAAGCCACTGTACTTACCTCAAGAAGTTCAGTAAGGGCATTCAACCTTTTATTCAACAGTCTTACTATGCTTGAATTATATGACATACTCTCATTAACAGTGGTTTCCTTAGGGTGCTCCTTGAAGATGGGAGTGGAGGGCACACACTAGAACATGAAGGCATCTGTAGTTTCAAAAGTCTCCCAAATGATATGACCCTCTCTCCTCACCCCCCTGCAGGACTTGAGAATTACTAGTTTATTGGGAGAGAAGATACAAACATTTGTACTGTAATATAGGAAAGCCATAATCAAATAACTCACTCATTCATTTAACATTGCATTGTGATTATAAACATAGATTCTGGTCCCTAACCTCAAGATCCTTATAGTCACTATGAGAGACGGCCAAGGAATAGTATTCAGGCTTTCAAAAAAGGAAATTTCGAGTAAGGACAAATACTACATGATTCCACTTATGTAAAATATCTAAAACAGTCGGGCTCTACCCAGGTAGCTTGCTTGGTTAGCGTGTCATCCTGATGCGCTGCGATTGCGGGTCCTATCCAGGGTCAGGGCGCCTGTAGGACCCAACCAATGAGTGCATGGGTAGGCGATACAACAACTCAATGTTTCTCTCTCATGCCCTTCCTCCCTCTAAAAATCAATCAAAAGAAAATTTTAAAAGTGCCTAAAATAGTCAAAATCATAAAATTGAAAAGTAGAATGGTGGCAGACGGAGGCTGTGGGGACAGAGAAACAGGCAGTTTTTAATCAACAGGCATAATGTGTACAATTATGCAGGATGAATAAATTCTAGAGCTCTGCTCGACAACACTGTCCCTATAGTTAACCACACTGTATTGTACACTTAATATGGCCCGGAAGCAGTTTAACCAGCAGTGGAACTAACAATTTCCTCTTGCTGCATTTCTTGATTCACAATCCTAATCCATGCCACCTCACTTCCTAATGCCATCTAACAGCTTTTTGATGTATATTTTGGGTTGATGCCTAAGGACATTTAGAAGCAGTTTAGTGCTGAGCATAAGCTATTCGGCTACTTCCAGAATTCCTGTGCCCATCAATTATTTACCCCCTACAAATGCTAAGATGAAAAATAGATTTTTCAGCTTGACGAGGTTTGGGGAGACGAGCAGGAATGAACTTCCTAATTTAGTTGCACTTTCTTTAAACAAGGCAAAGAATATTCCTTTGCCCCTAGTAGTTAAAAATAAATTTATAAATTATGAAATTATAATGTATATGGAATATTTGTCTTTTAATATGAGAGTTATTGGGGTTTTAAAAACAGAACTAGTGAAGATATTGTGTATTATTTTTCACACTTTACCCCCATTTAGTTTCAATATAAAAGGTGATAAAATACACTAACTTACCAGTTTAAATAGCATATTTTTGTCAATGAATCTCTCATCTTTGTACGCATACATTTTTTAACAACATTTATTTTTTAAAATAATTTTACATCTACAGAAAAACTGTTAAGATAGTAGAGTTCCCATGTACCTGGAACCAGTTTCACCAATTAACATCCTACATTGGTATGTTGTATTTGTTACACTTAATAAATGAATATTAATACATTAACTAGAATCTATATTAACATTTCAATTACAATTACATAAACATTCAAAACAAAACTACTTATTTTGCAAGAAACCTACAAACTCAAAATATATGTAGAAAATTGTCTAGGCAGCTATGAGACAGGAAGTAAGAAATGTGACTAAATGGGAATAAACAAACAAATAAAACAAGAACTTTGTAGGAGCAAATAGCTGGTTAAAAACTGAAAGGTACAATTAACTCTAGGGTACATAAAAAAAGGAAGAAGTTGAAGTGAGAATGACTGTAGGGTAAGGGACTGTCATACTCATTTAGCTGTTAAGTCCCACAGGAAAAAGGAATGAAACTTAGGTTATGAATTATTAGCGCCTTAGTGAAGATGTCAACTCCCCCCACCGTCGTCTTCTTTTCATGCTGTAATATCTTTAATTGTACAAAGATTCTTCTAATCATGCCACCCACGCTCATTTCACCCACTGTTTGGCTGCCAGCCTCTTATCTCTCTCTTCAGCGATAGTGAGGCGGATACCCTTCCCACGGGGAAGGGAAATCCATGGTTTGTTGCCTTTGCCGATAACGAAAATGTTGGAGAGCCGGGTGGCAAAGCTGTTGCCATTGGCATCTTTCACGTGAACTACATCAAAAGAACCAGGGTGTTTCTCTCTGTTGGTGATCACACCAATTCTTCCCAGGTTAGCACCTCCGGTCACCATACACAAGTTACCGGTGTCAAACTTGATGAAATCAGTGATTTTGCCTGTCTCCAAATCAATCTGAATGGTGTCGTTCACCTTGATGAGGGGATCAGGGTAGCGGATGGTGCGAGCATCATGGGTCACCAGGTGAGGGATTCCTTTGGTGCCCACAAAGATCTTCCTTACTTTGCACAATTTGTACTTGGCCTCCTCAGGTGTGATACGATGAACAGCAAAGCGACCCTTGGTGTCATAGATCAGACGGAAATTCTCCCCGGTCTTGTCAATGCTGATGACATCCATAAAGCCCGCGGGGTAGGTTATATCAGTTCGGACCTTGCCGTCGATCTTGATGAACCGCTGCATGCAGATCTTCTTTACTTCATCTCCTGTTAGGGCATATTTAAGTCTGTTCCTTAAGAAAATGATGAGAGGCAGACACTCTCTCAGCTTGTGGGGACCAGTAGATGGACGAGGAGCAAACACACCAGTCAGTTTGTCCAGCATCCAATGCTTTGGAGCTGCTACTCGCTTCAGATGCTTCTTGGGACCACGAGCCATGGCTGCTCTAGGCACCAAAAGACCTTCTTCTTGCTTAAAAGTTAAAAAAAAAAAATCACAAGGAGTTCAAATATATAGTGACGGAAGGAGACTAGACTTTGGGGGATGAGCACACAATACATAGATGATGTATTACAAAATCATACACCTAAAATACATTATTAACTCATGTTATCTCAATAAGTTTAATTTTTAAAAGAGTAAAGAATCACAGACACTAGTTTTAGTGCTTTAGATCTTTGCATCTTTTGGAAACAATTTAATGTGTTAGGAAGACCACAGGCTTTACAGTCAGGTAGACCTGGGTTCTCACTAGCTGGGGGACTGCATGATCGCTAACCCTCTCTGGGCCTCCAAGTTCTCACCTGTAAGATCAGGGTAGGGTAAACACCCTGCAGGGGAGGGCTGGAAATCACACACACAGAACAAGAAGCACAGTGTCTGGAACTTGGCCAGCCTTCAGTAGGCAGAGCTCTCATCTACTCCGGACCCCTCACTTCACAGGGAAGCGGCTGAGGCTGCCCTCTCACTGAAGTCAGAGGCAGAGCCAGGGTCACGGAGGCACAGCGGAGTTGATTATGGAGTTTAAATCTCCGTATTTAAAACCCATGTCAATGGATTTTAAAGGTATATACCTAGGAGTGGATCTAGAGATATGACTTTAGAATTCCTAGAAATAGGACCGATGAGTCAAAAAGTTAAATGTATAGCCTTGTTAGAGATTGCCAACTTCCCCTACAAAGTAACTGAACACGTTTGCATTTCTACCCGCAATTTATGACAGTACCTCATGCATTCTTTAAAAGATAAGTGGTATTGCTGGAGCATTAAAACTGAAGTAATTTCAAAGCCATGTTGTGCAAGACGGCCCACCCAAACAGGTGTTCACCTAACGGACAAGACCAGTTCCACCTACAGGTGGGGACCAAGAAACTCACTGAGCACAGAGCCACTATTCAACCGTAGTCTTTTTAAAATATTGATTTCTTTGCATGTGAGGAAAGTTTTACTTTGTACAGAAGTGCACGTATAGGGTGACCTAGAGATGTGGCTTTGTACCTATGTGTCCTCATTGGGGAGGGCCTAACGAGGTAGAGGTGGTCTCCTCAGCACCCACCCCCACTTCTCCTAACTACTCTCGTTTTTTTGTTGTCATTACTGTTATCCACCCCTTTCCACAAAGCCTATAGCCTTTGAAAGAACATACCTCTACCCCTGGGCCTAAGAGTTGGGCACGTGGTTCAGGCCTCACCTAACCTGCCCAGTCTTATTCCGACTGTTCAATGTTTCGGGTGCAGATACAAAGGTAGAGAGTAAGAATCTGATCAGAGAAAAAAGAA
This sequence comes from Mormoops blainvillei, assembly GCA_004026545.1. Classification (NCBI taxonomy): domain Eukaryota; kingdom Metazoa; phylum Chordata; class Mammalia; order Chiroptera; family Mormoopidae; genus Mormoops; species Mormoops blainvillei. Next base: position 32,925 of record PVJD01008805.1, read on the forward strand.
ATTAGGTACTTGTGTAATTGAGCCTCTCAGTTAAACCAACCTTGAAGTCTATCTTACTTCTGGACTTGCAGCTCTCTGACCTAATAGATTCCATTTCTTACTTAAATCAGTAAGAGCTGCGTGCTCCGTGACTTGCAGCCAAAAACATTCTAATCTATACAATGAGAAATGTCAGTATTACCTACAAGACACATTTCATTAGCCCATGTAATTCCCTAGGTTTTTAAAAGAATAAATGGGTGAAAAGTAAATTTCTTTGCATGAAACTTTTTTATTCCAGAGAACTGTTTGCTCTGATGTTAATGGTCAATGCTACTAGGTTAAATTCTTATCTTTTAAAATGGGCATTATTATTACCAGGTCTAAATTTCTAGTTCCTCAAATCATAAGAGTTAGGTCCACACCTTTAGCAAGAAAGTTTAACAAGGTATAAAAAGTTTTCAGGTCAGAATGAAAAGCACATTCATCCATTTTGGGTGCACTTTGCCATAATTCTGAGCTTCTGCTTTGTTCACTCAAAAAGCTTAAGTTACCCTGTTAGAGGCTGTTTCGCGTGGGTTATCAAGAACTGCAGAGAGTCCGCAAGCCGACACGTTAGCCTCACTCACAGCAATAGCAGCATCCACGACATCAGCATTTCCTTGCAGTGGCTACTGGAGTCCCAGTAACCACAGGGCAATGGGAAAAGCATCAGGTAACGCTTGAACCTGGAGTGGGCTGCATTACCGAAGGGGAAACTTCAGCTTAGGGAGCCCAAATTTTTTATAATGGGCAATAGGCCTACCTTTGCTTTGTTCACTAAACAGCTCTGACACCTTATAGAAGAGAGAGACTGAGATCTAAGATAGGAAATGCAGGACCCCAGTTCAAAAAGGATTTTAGCTCAAGCCATCACTACCATCAATACCATCAGAATTGGATGAACATTTTTGGACTTGCTTAGGTGAGCCACCAGTGTTAATTGGCACACCTTAAATATCCTTCTTTAGAGATTCAGAATCCTGCTTCCATGTGTGGCAGTGCGTGGAAGGCAGAGCGTGGAAGGCAGAATGCGTGAGCGCTGGTGGTGTGGGTGTGCCAGCTGGTTCCCCTCGCTTCCCATCTCAGCCCTCTGACCTACACATCCTGACCTTCTGCCAGTTGTGTCTCCTCTGCCGTTTCTTTCACCCTCCTTCCAAGTGCCTTTCCTTCCTACCACGTACAGCATTCTCCTTGAGAGGGATTGCAATAAAAAGTTTTCCGTCTTTTATTCTCATGGTATCTTAGTACTAGAGAAGTTTTAGCCCCCTTTATGGTTAGCCCTCTTGGATAACGACCTGCCAGGCTCGTCTCTTAGTCGGGCCCTAACCGCTGCCATCACGGTGAACAGGAGCAGATACTGAGTACTTACTGTCTTTTTGGCAATGTTAAGTGATAATCTAAGAAATATAGAGAGGTAGAAAGGGAATCCACATTTTGTGCCAGGTGCTGTGCTAGCTGTTTTAGGGGCACTATTTTACTTGGTCATTACAGCACTTTGTTAGCTAAGGTCGAGGGTGGCAAGTAACGTGTACCAAATCCGTCAAAAACCCTAGGTGTATCTGACATCAAAATCCACAGTGAGTTCAGAAAACTCATCTTGGAATTCAAGAGGGTTGTAACTCGGGGAGCAGCACTCTGTGCAACGAAAACACAGTACCGACCCGCGCCACGTGTCAAACGGGATCACAGGCCACGTGCAGCAGGGGCCCCCCAATAAAACAACTGCTGCCGCCCTCGGCGGCCGCATGGCACTCTAGCTCGACGAAACCCGCTGCTCCGCGCACCAGGATGGACCAAAAGTCATTTTTAAGGAAAGTTTTCAGCAGAGCCCATCGGTAGGTAACATTCATAGAGGCCACCTTTCCCGGGAAGACTTTGCGTCTTGCGTTTCTACCACTTCGCTCTCTCCTTCAGAGGAAAACTGGAAACCCTCAGCCTCGAACCCCCTCAGCCTTTGTGAGCTCCCCGCCCCACACCCGTTTGCACCGGCGCCCGGGCTCGACGCCTCGTCTCCGCTGAGAGTGGCGAGAGTGGCCGAGCGGCCGCCCAGCAGGCTCCTAGCCCCAGAGCCCCACCCCCCGCCCCCAGCATCCTGCACGGTCTCTTCCCACGAAGTCTCCAGGGCTCTTGCCTATCAGCCTTCAAGCACAGCCCAGGCTTCGCCTTCTTAAAAGACCCTGCATCACCTGCCCCGGCTGGTGTGGCTCAGTGGACTGAGCGCCCGCCCGCCCGCGAACCAAAGAGTCACGGGTTTGATTCCCAGTCAGGGTAGAGGCCAGAGCTGGGGGCCGGGTCCCCAGGAGGAGCAGCCACACGTTGAGGTTTCTCTCCCTCTCTTCCCCTGTCTAAAAATAGATAAATAAAATCTTTAAAAAAAAAAAAAAAGACCCTTCGGCCTACACATTTTCCTAGATCCCGTGTCACCGCCTTCCTTCAGCGCCAAGTTTGTTTTGGAACTGTCCACACTCGCGGTCTCCGCTTTCCATGTCCCATTAACGCGTCGACCCGCTACAACCTGCTCAACACGGTCACGGGGGCCAACCCCCCGTGGTTCCACTTCCCCGGCCCTACCACGGGGATCATAGGCGCGCCCGCCTCGCAGGCCTGCGGGGACCCAGTGGGCTACAGCCCCTAAAGCGCTCGGGCCGCGCCCGCAGATACCGAGCGCGGCCGCGGGTGTGAGCCATCGCGGCTGTTAGTTTTTATCTACACACCGGCCGGCGAAAGGGGAAGACGACAGGCACGGCCGTCGAGGAGCGAATTTTCTTAAAAACACATTCCAGTAAATCACGCAGCTCCCTTCCGGCGTGGGCCCCGCTCGTCGCTGCGCTCCGAGCACGCGGCGCACGGCCTCGCCGGCGGCCAACACTCCTCGGCCGCCCGGCTTTCTCCACCTACGCGTCTGTGTAGTCCCTGGCTAACGTAACGAGCGCCCACTTCACGACCAACAGGAACAAAAGCCCTCTACCTCCGGGAAGAACTAGATAAACACGGTGGCTCCGCGGAGTTTCAAGATTCCTTTAAGTTTCGGCTCGTCGTTCTCTTTCCCAGAATTCACCCCGAGTCCCATACTCAGCCTGTCAGAGGCTTTTAGCCCAAGAATGGACCTACGAAAGCCGGCAGACTCAGCGAAACTTTGTAAATAGTAAAAATATAAGACCATGCCGCTGGTTTTACCTAATAAGAACGAAAAGAAGTTCACCAGGAGAAGAGAGTCCACCTCCGCGTCTCGCTCCGCGATGGCGGCTGGGGACCTCCAACCCCACGTCCTGGTGCGCATGCCCGCCTCCTGCGCATGCCCACTCCTACGCAGGCCCGCCTCCTGCGCAGGCCCACTTCCTCCTCTGCCGGCCGGGGGCGGGCACTGCGCGCACGTTCGCGTCCGGGTCAGCGGGTCGGCGCGCCTGAGTGGTTGGCTGACTGGCGGAGCCGGCGTCGCCCGAGGTAAATGGCGCTGGTGGCGGGAAAGTTGAGTGCCTGGCGCTGTTAGCCTTCGGGGCGATGTGTAACGACTTCCATAGGGCGGAGTCTGGGACGGAGGTGAGAGTGGTCGGAGTGGGAGCGAGAGGAAAAGAGGACCGGGCGAGGGAGGCCGGAAGGCGGGGCAGACCGGGGGCGCGGCTCGGGGCCGGGCACGCCCTGCGTCTAGAGTCCCGCCACATATACACCCCACTACCTGTGCTCTCCCCAGACCTGTGCACCCCCACTGTGGATCCCATCCCACTTTTGCATCTCCACCCTAGCACTCCCTACCCGTGAACTTCACCCAGTCTGTTCGGTGAGCACCCGTTCACCTGTGCGCTCCCCAGACCTGTGCACCCCGATCCATACACCACACCCCCACCCTTGCACCCAACACCTGTGCATGCGCCCACCTCTGCCATCCACCCTACGTGTGCACCCCCAACCTGGACACCTGGGGCCGCCCCCAAGTCGCAGAGTCCTACCAGACGGGTGGCCTAAAAACCTCATTCTTTCCCGTAGGTGCACGACTTTCTGCGTGCACGGATGGAGGTAAAATTCTAGCTCCCTACTCGCCTGTCCTGTGAGGCGGTGGGTCCCTTCCTCCTGGGGCCTGCGCCGGGAACCTAGCCTCGTTCTCGAACTCTCTCATGTCCTGTGTCAGCCCACATCCAATGCCTTAGCAAGCTCTCTCTGCCACACCTTCAGTGCATCCCATGGATTTGACCTCTTGTTCTTGCCTTGACTGCAGTCATTCCCGTCACCTGCTTTCTCTGTCGTCACTCCTACCTGCCTCTGCTTCCACCCTTTCGCACCCACTCTCCCGAGCACATTTTCCATGTAGGACCCGGGGTAGTCCGTTTACAACCTAAGCAAACCCCACTGCGACAACGTCCAGGGCCTCCTGGTTCACTGCAGTGATAACCAGAACCGCCCTGAGCTCCTAGACGGATGTGCTATCTGCCCAAAACCTCTGATCACATCTCCTGCGGTTCTCGCCTCCTGGGTCGCTCTCCCCGCCTCGCTCTGGCTCAGCCGCACAGCCTCTGCGCCCCTGCTTCCTGCGCAGACCGCCGAGCCCTGAGACGTAAATGTGCGGGCCCGCACCTGCTCCAGCGCTCAGAAAAGGAGGCGCCTTTTCTGAGCGCTGGGTGTGAGGCAGTCCTGTCCGCTGCTGCCATTTATTCCTTTTCACTGCGCCTATTCGGAGCCCTGAAGGAGCCTGACATTTTACACTCTCCGTCTCCTCCCTGCCTTCAGGGACAGGAGGGGAGACCTTGTTGTCCTTCAGTCCCGGTGTCCAGAGTGAGGAGGCAGTCCACAGTCGGCGCTCCGCCATCCTTTGGTCGCTGGATGGATCTCGTGCACCCTCTTCCCTCTCCTGACTTTCCGCCTTACCTCCTGTGTCAAATAGAACACAGGACACGTGACAGGAACACCCTTAGTGTTTCCTGTTGTTTCCATCTTAAGAGGACACACCGTGTAATTTCAGTCACTTTAAATGTGTTGCGGTTTAAATGTGTTATAGCCCGGGATGTAATCCGTCTTGATGAATGTTCTCAGGGCACTTGGAAAACGTGTATATTCTACTGTTATTGGGTGGAATGTTCTATTACATATACGAATTAGATCCTGATGGTTGTGTCGTTTAAATCTTCTGTATCCTTGCTGCTTTTCTGCCTAGTAAATCTATCTGAGCCGGGTGTTGGATCCCCAGCTAAAATGGTAGATTTGTCCGTCTTTCCTTTCAACCGACTTAGTTTTGCTTTATATATTTCGAGGTTCTCTGACAGGCACACGTTTAAGATCGTGTGTCTTCCTGGTGGATTGGCCCTTTTATTATTAGATAATGTCCCTGTTTGTCTCTGGTCATTTTCTTTGCTCTAAAGTCGGCTTTACTGGATATTAATATAGCAACTCCTGCTTTTTCATCAAGTCTGTATTGAGAATAATACATATTAACACATATGTTCATTTCTCAGCATGCCCTCCTGTAAAATAGAATAAACATTTTCCCTCTGATGAAGGGGTAACTCCGCTCCTCGTGACGTGATTCCCACCCGCCTCGTTCGCCCCCTCAAGGCCGTTGCCCCAGCGGACAGTCCTGCTCGTGTCCCTCTGTCCTCTGCACCTTCAGTCTTCTTTTCTGCCAACCTTTCCACCAGGATTCTGACATAAAAACAGAACACACCCCCTCCAATCCTGCCCCTCCCAACCCCTCAGGGCCATGACCTGCCCCTCCTCCCCTTCCCTTCCCTCTTTAACCGCTGTAACTCACCCCCGTCTTCATAGTCCCCTACCTGTGCTCCGGTCCAGGCTGTCAAGACCCTTCTGTCTCCACACGCGGCGCCTGGCTCATTTCCACGTCCTCCCCTTGACGTGTGGCCCCTCAAAGCAGTCTCATTCCTCAGCGCCCCGGGGACACTGTGGAACGCGTGCTTCCCGCAGCAGGCAGTCAGGAGTGAGGGCCAGGCCGGTCAATGCCGGTCTCGTTCTGCTCCTTGAATCGCCCCTTAGGAAATCTCTCCTCCCCAGGAGAGAGAGCGAGGGTGGGCGCGGAATCCACGGGGGGTGTTTCTCCTGCCAAGTTCCTCCACCCGCGAGGGAGGAATCAGTTGGCACCGCCAGTGTTCAACTCCTGCAGCGCTGATTCTGTGCTTCGCTGTCTCTGTCTGGGGTCCTGCGTGCAGTGATTTTCCTGTGTAGATGCAATTTGAAAGCACAGTCTGATATGACTTCCTAATGAAATTTTGAGTATGTGTTTAATGGAAGTACTAACTTGCGGAATGTCATGAGTTTAAAATTTAGTCCTTACAATTTCTGCTAGACATTAATGCTGCTTAAGTAGTCAGGTATATGTAGTCATTTTTGCTTGACTTTTTATATAAGTACCTATTTTCCTTTTCCTCTTATAGGGTGATTGCTACTATATACATATCTGTCTACTTATTTATTTTAATCCTCACTTGAGGACATGCGTATTGATTTTAGAGAGGGGAGATGGGGGGAGGGGGAGAAACATCGGTGTGAGAGAGAAACATCGATCCGTTTCTTATACATGCCCTGACATGGGACTGAACCTGAAACCTAGGTATGTGCCCTGACCAGGGATCAAACCTGTGACCTTTTGGTTTTGGACGACGCTCCAACCAACAGATTCACACCAGCCAGGGCAGGGTGATTGCTTTTAAAAATACTAATTATTAAAGCAGCAGCCCTTCAGGGAACATGGTGTACTAAGAAACAATAGAATTTAACCATATAGTGTATGAGTAACAGCTGTTTTTTACATGTAATTTAGCCAAACACTTATTGAAGAGCTAGGCCTAGTACTATGCCACGAAAGACAATTTAATTTTCAAAGTGACAGAACAGCCTAGTTTCTCACATGAGAAAGAATAGCCCTCTAATCGAAAGGGCTACCATGACAAGGGCCAGTGGGCACAGGCCACACACACGGTGACAAAGCTGCCCTTCCCCGGGCCATAGACGCCATCCAGCTGCCCTCCTACTTTCCCTGGGTTTCGTACTGGGTTGGACAAAAAGTCCACTTAGTTTTTTCCGTAAAATAAAAGCCACATTTTTCATTTTCACCAATACGTTTATCGATTTGGACATTGTATGTGGGCTGTCTCCCGCTACTGGCTTCCGGCGGGCAGAGGCCGGGGCGCTGCCAAACATCTTCCAGGGCCTGAGACAGCCCCGCAGCAGAGGGTTATTTGGCCAAAGTGTCCCTAGGACCAAGAAACCTTGGAAACCACGTTTAGCACGTTCGATCAGTCACAGCACCTTCTCCATACACGACACAAATCTTTTTTGTGTGTGTTTCAGTTGTGTTTTTACCTTCCTTGAAATACCAAAGCATGATACACCAAAAATGCTGCTTATTTTCTTCCATCTCCAGTATTAAAATGGCTGCACAAAAATGCACCAATTTTGACTTTTTTTAAAATGCATGCTGATATGACAGCTGTCACAATACAGTCTAACAAAATTGTTTCAAATGAAGTTAAAGACAACTAAGCACTACCGGAGCCATCATGTGGAAAAAACCAAACGAACTTCTTGGCCAGCCCAGCAGTTACACACTTCTGCCCAGCGTAGCTGGAGATGCCCTCCTTACAGTGAAGCTGCTCAGAGCTGCCTTAAGTCTGCAGGTGGGAATCCAGCCCAGCGGGGGCGGCAGGCTGGGAGTGTGTGGTTGGCACGCCTGCTTCTGCCGGTGGCCCTGGACACTTGAGACCTTGCTACCTTGAGACCTTGCTGCCAGTGTCCCAAAAGGTGGGGGAAGTGAGCCTTTATCCAAGTAAGTCTTAGATACACATTTGCCCAAAAGCCATTTGTTTCTAGTTAACGTGCTCTTTGAGCACTCCTTCCTGCTCTAGTGCAAGCTTTTCCAAAACTAACATGTTTAAAAACATTCATATATGATGTGTGTTCCGTCTAATGGGCATTGGGGGTGTATGATTGGCTTTGAAATGGACTTGGTCAGTGAGTGCTAAGAGCGTTGACCGTGGCCATAAGAATACTCATGGACTTTTGTTTAGTGGAAGTTTGCACAGATTATCCAGACATATGAAAGTCTAAGTAGTTTGAGATTCTTTATGTTCTTCATGCTTCCCCACTTCTGCCTATCGGGTCCCTGTTTACCTTCGGTTTACCAGGCAGCTACCAAGTTCCTGCCAAATGGAAAGCATTTTGGAATTGGCGGCAAGCTAATTTCCTTTTAAGCATTTATGTCCAGATCAGGAGACAGGCCGGTGCTGTGCTCTTAAGTATAGTAATGGCGTCATGGAAGAAGTGGCCTTGGAGAATGTGTAGAATTTTTCTTGTTCATCAGTCTGGGCTTTCGGGAATGTAATCCAGGGGATGGGGAGAGGACAACCCGGGAAGAAGGAAAAGGCGTTGTGCTGTCAGTGCTCCCTGCGTGCGCGCCCGAAGAGCGCGACCCTAACTCTCCTTCCGGGTAGAGGCGCCTCCACGCCGGGCAGGGCCGACCCCTCCTTCATGCCTTCCCAGCGGCCCCCCGCCCCCAGGTGCTGCTGTCGTAGCACCTGCCACACTTGTCCGTAACCTTTTTTTAACCTTTCCACTCTGCCCCATTATGGTCTTTGAGGACAGGAACCAGGTAGATCTGCTTCGTCTCTGTGTCCCCAACCCCTCCCTCCATCCCTGGTGCATGTGTGACTCCCCTGAAGTGTGTGCCAGTGACTGTGTGGCGGGTCCTGTCAGTTTTGCAGACTGTGCACTTGCTCCAGTGCTGCTGCTGTGGGAGCCTTTGGGTCTCCCTGGTGCCGTGAGAGGGAGAACTAGGGGGCGGCTGAGAGGCAGCCGGTGACCTGGACCTCAGGCTGGTTTCCACTTCAGTAAGGAGGTCCAGGACTCTGGTTCGACCCTGCCCTCACACTTGGTCACACTCCGTGGTAGCTGGGTGACCCTGGGCTTCAGGGGCCAGAGAGCTCAGCTCAGTGCTGGCTCTGGTGTCCACTAGCTTTCTCCTCTGAAAAACAGAGTAACATCAGAGGTAATGGGGCCAGCGAGAGGGAGAACGTCTACAGGTTATATACTGCCGATTCCACAGTAAGCACAATGGCAGCAGTTGCTAGGTAGTTACGGTTGTGATGGTAAAACCGAGGAGGTACCGACCTACAAACCGAATGGCGAACCTGTTGCTTCTCCCTATTTGTGAAACACCAGATAGCCTAAGAGGGTCGTGCCCACGACCGTTGGACCTTGGGGGGCTGCTCGGAGAACCGGGAGAAGAACATAGTGGAACTATCTTGAAGGCTGCCTGACGCGCTCACCTCCCCGAAAGCACTGAACTGCCGTGGCGGGCAGAGCTTACGTGGGTTCCCTCTCCCCGGATGCCTGGCAAGCTCTTTGTGCTTCCGAAACCAGATTGACTAATCGCTTCTTTCAACTTATTTCTCAAGTCTGGACATTATTGATTGTAATTTCTGTAACAGTCATTCAGATTTATGTCAGATTTTTAAGGTGTCTTTCTGCCTGTATTTGGAAGCTATCCTGTCAGCGTTACCCCTTACTTGTAAGGTTAAATATGAGGGGGCTGCTGCTGCCCTCCTAGGTGCCGGCAGGTGCGTTCACTCCCTTTGCACTCTCTGCTCATGGCATCGTGAAACGTGATTTTGAATATTTTCAGTGGTGGAAACTTTCGGCCTTTGAAAAGGAAATTGATTTTTCAGTAACAGTGGAAAGATCAGGTGCCGACTGGCTAAGCCAGACAGTTTGGTAGGAGGGGCACTGCTGCCTCTGCCCAGGAGTCGCTCGATAAAACCCCAGGTTGCTGACTGCTGTCTCACAGGGATTCTCCGAGGGGTGGGTTCTAAAGTGCCGTGAGCAACGACAGTGAGGACCAGCCATCGGAGGGACTTCCCAACATTCGGAGGAGGATGTCCGTCCTCTGGACGTGCTTTAAAAACACTTCACAGTCGGTTCTCGTCGCTTCCTCCGTGTCCAGCCTATTCCTATCTGTTTTCTAGTGAGAGCACGTTAAGGCTCTCCGGCCTTTCACAAGTATAATAGTTGGAAAAAGGAGGAGTGTTTTAAGATCTTTTCAGGTGATTGTGGATATTCTTTGATACTCTATCAAAACTTGACAAATTGTAGTTTTTCTAAAAATTAATTGCAACGTAGAACATAAAATTATGTCATTGAGTTTTCCTGATGTTAAACCCCATTGATCCCTTTTGCCCAGGGATGATTGACCATCACATCGGTCATTTGGAGATACCTAGTTTACTAAGTTATGCACATCTTCCAAGTTTTGACACATTTCTTTAAATAATTATCCAGAAAAATCACATTCATTAAACTCACCAGTGAGTTCACCTAAAAGGATCCTAAGTATTGGGGAGCTGTCAAGCTCACAGTGGTGGATGCAAGTTTTTCAAAGCTATAATAATAATAATAATAATAGAATAATCCAGGGGAAAAGCATCCAATTTAAATAACATACAGTTGCTTTTCCTAGAGAAAAACCATTATACTTGAGTTGGAAACAGAAGTGCTTTATCTGTGTGTGAAGTTGGGAAAATCCCCCAAAGTGCCTTCACTTTGGACGCCCGCCGCAGAATTCAGGGCCCTGCAATTGCACTGGCTCTAACACTATGAGTTCAGGGGTCCTCAAGACCACCGTCCCGTTTAAGAATGCATTAGCAGGACTCGCGGAACTCCCTGCTCCTCGTTCGTGGCGATGGTTTACTGCAGTGAAGGAATCGGATCAAAATCGGCTGAGGGAAGAGATGTGACTGGACAATCCTGAGGATCCCAGACGCGGACCCTGGCTGTTTCCTGCCGGCAGCGCCTGGACAGCGCCGACCTCTGCCCCGGGAGCGTGTGGCAGTATGCCCACCAGGCCAGATCGCCCGGACTTGGGGGTCCAGAGTCGCTGTGGGGTTTTGTCATGTAGACATAGTCGACCACCCAAGCAACGGACCTCAGCCTCAGCCCCTCCGGTGCCAGGGCTGATACACGAGTTTGAGCCGACCCAGAGCCCCCATCTGAGAAGCTGAGAGATTATGTCCCAGGAGCCAAGGCCGACCTCCCTTTGGTCAGGGTTAAACTCGCCTACTACTATGTCTTCCCCTGTTGTCACAAAGAATTTTTTTTAAAGTACTCAACGGTCTTGATTTACTAGAACTAATACTTTTTACTGCCTCATCAAAGACATTCCTATGGAAAACTCGTTTTGTGTGCTTGAGTTTTTATCCTGGAGTGAAGACTGGCGTGCGTCCTGCTGCAGCTGGAGGCCACGATGGCGCTGTGCCGGGGCCGGGGCTTCTGCGGGGGCTGGTGCGGGCCGGCCCAGCGGAAGCGGCGGCCTGTCGCAGGGTCTGTGAGAACAGGCTGACCGGGGCCTGTTCTCTGCCCAGCCCGGAGCTCTGTCTCCCTGCGCAGCTGGCAGCCCGCACCTTGTTCTGTCATAAAATCCCTTCTCCTGGACAGCCTAGCCTGCCAGGCCCTGGAGGGCGGGCTGCCTGCCGCCGTCACCCCGGTGGTCTCCATCCCACCCGCTATGGGGCTTTTACGCACAGTAGAAGCCAGACAGCGTTTGCCGGTTAACGCGTAGAGCCTCTTCACTTCAGGAAATCATCTCCGAGCTTCTGCTTCGCGCAGAGAAACGCGAAGCGTGACGGCTTTCCTTCCCGTTTGTGACACGCTCTTTCTTTCACTGCGCACAAGGCCCGTCCCGCCTGCACTGATTCGGAAACCTGAGAATCAGCCGTGGGTCCGTTTCCCACGTCGACGTTCCAGTCGGGCCCTGCGCCCTGCCTGCTGTCACCTGACATCAGCCTGGGCGCAGGCTCTCCCCCGCCCCCTGTGGCCGACGCCAGCCTGCTCTCCAGGCCTACTCACTCTCAGGTCCGTCCCCGGCTGCCACCAAGGTGACCCGTTTGAAAAGTGGGTCATCATGGCTCCTACGTACATCGTGCCAGGCACTCTTTTTTTTTGTACGTTTATTAAATCTGAGGACAGTAGAACAGGAGGAGCTTAGGACAGAAGCAACAGGAGAGAGCCTAGGTGGATGGCTTTGGCTCACTGGAAAGTCAGAGAAAGGGGGCCTTGGGGACAGGGTCAGGGGGCTAGCCTGGGACGAGCTGCCACTGCCCATCGCTCCCCTGGTTGCACGTCTCGCAGGGCCCCTTAGAGTGTAGGAGACATGGCCCGTGGGCGAAAAAAGGTGTGGGTGTGCCCCTGGGAGGGGGCGCCAGAGCTAACACGCCTCACACATTGGGTGCTCAATGACCTTGTGAGGGAAGTACTGTTTGCTGTCCCCCCTGTACTGATGAGAGACCCCAGGCCCAGGAAGTGACCCCACAGGGCTGCTTCTGGCGCCCTGACTTCTGCTCTGCCTAGACGGCGTCTCCCCGCAGAGCTTACACCCCTCGCTCTGTGCACAACCACGCAGCAGGCTCCCGAACACGGCAGCCGAGGCAGAACCCGACTGCTGCTCTTCCAGGGCTTCACTGTCTCCTGCCGGTTTTGTGCTACGGGCTCTAGCAATTCAGATCTGCCGTGGCCTCTGCATCTGTCCGCCTCTGCTCCACTTGACCTAGCCCAGGGAGGAGCTCAAGGAAGCTTTCCCTCCCCTTTCTCCTCCCTCCGCCACACCGCCCAACCCACCTACTCGATAAGGAGCTGGCAGTGTCCTGAGCGGACATGCACAGCCGGTGCCTGCGTAACAAGTGTAGTTAAGCACAGTGGGGAAGGTGGTGCTTGGGGACGGGGAGCGCTTTGCAGTTGGCCCCTCTCAGACTGCACTGCCAGCTCCTCTCGGGGCAGGGCCTCATACCTTCAGTGTTTGCGTGTAAACAGAAAATGAACTCTCTGGATAAATGAACACAACTTTTCTCCTAAATTATATTTCCTACTTTATAATTTCCTCCAAGTCCTCAAAATGATGAAACGCCTTTTTTATAGACTTTTGGGAAATCACATAAATGCGGATTTTTAGGATTTTATGTTTTTAGGTAATGACTTTTCCTCTTCTCTTTTTTTCTTCTGAAGCTCCTTGCCAGGCTTGAAGGTAGAAGGCCCCTGAAAGAAATGGAGCCATGCCTGTTTGCTGATGAAGGCTCACCTGTGCACGGTAAAACCAACCTCGAAATACCGGGCTGTACGTTATGTTTTGGGAAATGGGGTTTTTTTCCTGTGTGTTCACATACGCTGAGCAAGAGGCTCTGCAGGTTAAACTGTAAAAACTGAGACGCAGGTCCTGACAGAACACTTTAAAGCCTTCCTCATCTGCGTCCGATGAGATGAAGCCTGGCTTACCTGTGGTTGATCAGAATAAACTCACCTCTTTTACCCCAACACAGTCTATTTGTGGGGATTGTGTTATTATTTTTTATTCCTTATAAGTTTGAGAATCACAAGAAAGACTTCGATGTCCTGTTGTCCCGTTCGTATTTTTACAGAAACAAGGTGCCTACCTGTTCCCTTAGCACTGCTTCCCTCGGGGAAACTTAGAAGAAGGGAGTATGCTTGGGTGTTGTTTTTTTTTCCAAATGTAACAGTTTTATCAAGATGCAGTTCACCCATTTAACAGTATAATTTAGTGATTTTTAGTATTCACACAGTAATGCAACCATCACCACAACTGATTTTAGAACATTTCAGCCACCCCAAAGGAGTCTCATACCTGCCAGTAGTTACTCCCCGTTCCTTCCCACATCCCTCAGCCCTTAGGCAGCTGCTGATCTGCTTTCTGACTCTCACCGATTTTCCTTTCTGGACATTTCACATCATGGGAACCATACAGTATGTGGTCTTCTATGATTGGTTTCTTTTACTTTGCATAATTTTTTCAAGGTGCATCAGTAGTTTGTTCCTTTTTATTGTTGAATAATATTCTGCCATATGCATGTACTACATTTTGTTTAGCCATTCATTAGTTGATGGACATTTGAGTTGTTTCTAGTTTTTGGCTGTTACAAATAATGCTATAATAATTATTATTATTTTAGATTTTATTTACTTATTTTTTAAGATTTTATTTATTTACTTTTAGAGAGAGGGGAAGGGAGAAAGAGGGAGAGAAACATCAATGTGTGGTTCCCTTTTGCACGCCCCCTACTGGGGACCTGGCCCATAACCCAGGCAGGTGCCCTGACTGGGAATCGAACAGGTAACCTTTCAGTTCACAGGCTGGCACTCAATCCACTGAGCTACACCAGCCAGGGCTATAATTATTTTGGTACGAGTGTTTTGATGGATATATGTTTTCAGTTCTCTAGGGTAATGGCTACGAGAGGGACTACTGGGTCATATGGTAGCTCTGTGTTTAACCTTTTGTGGAACTGTAGACCGTTTTTTCCAAAGCAGCTGCACATTTTACTTACCACCAGCCATGAAATGTATGATGGTTTCAACTTCCCCACATTTTGCAAACAAACATTTTTGCCTGGCTTTTTGATCATAGTTTTTCCTGGTGAGTATGAAGTGATATCTCATGTGGTTTTGATTGCATTTCCCTGGTGGCCGGTGATGTTAAACATCTGTGTGCTTACTGGCAGTTTGTATATGTAATTTGGAGAAATGTTAGATCTTTTGCCCATTTTAAAAATTGGGTTGTCTTTTTACTATTGAGTTGTCAGAGTCCTTTATATATTCTGGATATATGTCTCTTATCAAATATACAACTTGCAAATATTTTGTTTTTACATTTTGTGGGTTGTCTTTTCACTATCCATTGAAGCTCAGAGTTATAAATTGTTTAAATTGATTTTTTAGAGAGTTAGAAGGGTGGGGGGGAGAGAAACATCGATTTGTTTTTTTCACTTATTTACGCTTTCCTTGGTTGATTCTTGCATGTGCCCTGACCCGAGGTCAAACCCACAGCCTGGGCGTATCAGCACGGTACTCTCTCCCGCTTGAGCTACCCAGCCAGGACTCAAAGTTACTAATTTTGATGAAGTCCAGTTTATCTGGATTTCTTATCTGTTCTTGTTTATGCTTCTGGTATAGTTAAGAAGCCATTACCTACACCAAAGTCAGAAGATTTGCAGCTTTTCTTGTTATTGATTTCTGTTTTTGTTGTTTTCCGATCAGAAAACATCTGTGACTTCAATCTTCTTAAATTATTGTGACTTTTTTACAACTGAACATATACTCTGCCCTAGAGAAGCCCCCTGTGTGTTTGAGAAGGCCGTGTGTTCTGCTAGAAGAGGGTCAAGTGTGTTATCGGTGTCTGCTAGCTCTAGCTGGTTTTTAGGGCTATGCTAGTCTTCTCTTTCTGCACTGATCCCCAATGGGCTGTTCTGTCCATTACTGAGAGTGGGGCGTTGGTGTCTTCAACTGTTATTGTTGATTTGTCCACCTTTTTTAGTTCTGTCGCTTTTTGCTTCATGTACTTTGGGGTTTCGTGTATTGTTGGCCACAAATAAGTTTTCATTATAGCTTATTGATGGACTGACTCGCTTATCTTTATAAAATGTCCTCTTTGCCATCTCGTACCCATCAGGATGGCTGCTATCAAAAAATGGAAAATAAGACGTGTTGGTGAGGATGTGGAGAAATTGGAACCCTTGTGCACTGTTGATAGGATTGTAAAATGAAGCAACCACTGGAAAATAGTATGGAAGTTTCTCAAAAAAGTAAAAATAGAGCTATTACGATCCAACAATTCTATTTCTGGGTACTTCTCCCCCAAAATTTATTTATTTATTTATTTTTAAAAGATTTCATTTATTTATTTTTTAGAGAGAGGGGAGGGAGGGAGGAGAGGGAGAGAAACATCATGTGTGGTTGCCTTTCACGCGCCCCCCCACTGGGGACCTGGCCCACAACCCAGGCATGTGCCCCATACTAGCAATCGAACCGACGACCCTCTGCTTCTCAATCTACTGAGCCACACTAGCCAAGGCTATCCAAAAGAATTTAAAGCAGGGTATTAAAGAGATATTTTCATGCCCATGTTCATAGCAGCAGTATTCACAGTAGCTAAGAAATGGTAGCAGCCCAAGTATTCAGCGGATGAACGGTAAGCGAAATGTGGTACATGCATCTAAGGGGACAGAACTCAGCCTTAAAAAGGAAGGCAGGCCCACCACACAGTGCAGCGCGGGTGGGCCTCGAGGACGTGCCGGGGGATCAGGCGAGCCTCAAGAAGGAAAATACTTGCTTCCACTTACATGATATATCTAAAATAGTCAGATTTGTACGAATGGAAAGTAGAATGGTCGTTACCAAGGGCTGGGCCAGAGAAGAGGATAAAGGGAATTGTTCAGTAGATACAGAGTTTCAGCTTTCGTGATGAAAAAGCTCTGGAGATCTGTTTCACAAGAACGTGATTATACTTAACACTATTGAACTGTGCCCGTAAAAGTGGTTAATCATCTTTTACCACAATAAAAAACAACATCCTTCTTTGTCTCTAGTAACAGTTTTTGTCTAGAAGTATATTTTGTCTAATAATAGGATAGCCACTTCAGCTTTCTTTTGGTTCCCGTTTGCAGAGTATGTCTTTTCTGTCCTTTTACTATCAACGTGTTTGTAACTTGGAATGTGAAATGTGCCTGTTATAGACAGCCTATAATTGTATTTTTTATTCCATTCTGCAAATCTCTGCCTTTTGTTGGGACTCTTTAAACCATTTATAGTTAGTGAATTTACCAGTAAGATAGGGCCTGTGACTCCCATTTTGCTGTCTTACGTCTTACGTGTTTTTTGTTTCTCTAGTCCTCCTTTGCTGCATTTTGTGTTTAATAGATATTTTCTAGTGTACCATTTTAATTCCTTTAAAATCCTTTAAAATCCTTTTAAATCCCACCCAGATTTTCTGCTTTCATTCAGTGTTTCAGGTGCCAAACTGTGCAGTGTTTTTGGTGTGTGGGGGTTGGTTGGTTGGTTGGTGTTGTTTTTTGTTTGTTTACTCCAAATCATCATACTCAGTACTTTCACTGAACAAGTGTGCATTTTTCTGGTAACAGCTCACAGAAACATATGAGGTAGTGATTTCAAATACATTTAAAAGGCCTGTGTACCCTCTATAAAACATACTGTTTGAATATGATTTTTGATCTTATGATTAGATAGTAAATGTTTATAAAAACAGTGAGACAGACTTCGGTTGGTCTAGTTCAAGGATGTTACTGATAATATTCATGTGTAACTTGCAAGTTTGCAGATTTTACTTCCCCAGTTTTTATAAATGGCTTTTTTACCTGCTTTGCTATTAATCTGTGGAAGGAGAAGAGTGTTTTTGTATAACTAATGACCTATGTTTTAAAAAAGATTTTATTTATTTTTAGAGAGAGGAGAAGAGAGGGAGAAAGGAGAAAGAAAGGGAGAGAGACAGCATACCCGTGGCCTCTCGCACACCCCAACCAGGGACCTGGCCGGCACCCCAGGCATGTGCCCTGACTGGGAGTCGAACTGGCGACCCTTTGGTTCGCAGGCTGACACTCAATCCACTGAGCTACACCAGCAGGACCCTAATAACCTCTTAACCAAGGACTTAACCTTAAACTTTGCCTCAGTTTCGTTTTTGCCAAATCAGGGAGCTAAGGAAACCATATACTACATCAACTGTGTTTTAGTTGATATATGGATTTAGAAAGTCTTGTCAAACCGTGTAGGAAAGCTCTCTCAAAGACTTACTCTTTCAAGTTATGCTGAAAGGTGTTAATGAGCACTGCCCCATCTCCAAGAAAATACATGGCAAAATGTTCATTTTCCCCCTGTTCTGAGAATTTCACGAATACCCAGATACATCTTACAGTTACCCTCTGACCGGTATCGCTTATTTTTACCTCCCTGTGGAGTCCCTGTTCTTTTACTTCAGAATATGTTACATCTTTCATACCTAAAATTATCCTTGCTCGACTCTCCAGCCTTGTGAAACTGCTACTGAATTCTTTTACTTGGTAAACAAGCGTAAACCATTGTACCTTTTAGTAATTCCCCCTGAGTCCCCCCCTTCCCGCAGTCTGGTGTCTCCCTGCTGCTACCCAAAAGCAGCGAACTCTCCCCGTGGGGCTGTCCAGCTCATCTCCCAGCGTCTCCGTGTCTGACGTCGGTTCATGGGATGGCGCTTACTTTCAATGTGCTTTTGTGGGCTCTGCGTTCACTGCTTCGGGTCACTGTCCAGAACCAATTCAGTGATTTGTTCTCTCCCCTTCCGTTTTTTTTATTTTTAGAACTTTTCTGCTGCTTTTTAGTAGTATTTAGTACTATTTCATTTTCTCAAAACCTTCTTTTGTGCATTTTGTCTTGTTTTTCTATTAAGTTTCTGTTTTATCTGACTTCTCTAACTGTAGCTGCATCCCAAGAATTGAGTTTTTGGTTTTCCATCCTTAATTTCAAGTTTACTCTCACCCATCAAAGAGAGTTTTCGCCCTCGCTTTCCGGGTAGCCTTCTCCCAGATCTCTGTATCCCGCGACTTGTTACGGTGTCGATGCTTAACTCTAGTGGCTGTAGGACATGTTTACTTTGTGGCCACGAGGGATGGATCTCAGGTACCGTTTGGGAAGGGAAATCCATGGCAGGATATTTACATGAACTATGTGAGTGAAAAATGCCTACTTCATTGTGTGTTTGATGTGTATGGGCACTGCCAAGCCCGCCTACGGGAACTCTGAAATCTCCCCCCTCACCTTCGGGATTAACGAAGGGGCTAAAGACCTGGCAGAGCCGGGTCGGTTCTTCCTGGGCTGGGGCAGCAGGAGGGGCTGCACCGGCCCTGGGTGCGCCGCTCCTGCCCGTGCTCCGTCCCCCGTGGCAACCTCTCGTCCCAGGCCGTCATCGTGGGCACCCATACCTGCTGGACTCTGCCAGCCAAAGCCACCCCTGCCCCAGCTGCAACTCACTGGCCGACCTGCCTCCTTTCAGGGTCCTCGTTCCGAGATGGAGTTTTGGGCCTGTGATCCTCAATCGAGCTGAACATCTGGGTTAAATATAGTTTTAGCCACTGTGCTCACTTTTACCGAGGGCGTCCATGCGCAATTGTTAACGTGAAAATATCACTCCTTGAGGCTGGGATCTTTGGAGCGGAGTCTTTTTAATGTAAATTTTGAATTATAAGTTGTTTTTAAGATTGTTGAAGAGATTGGCTGACGTTTTATACTACTTAAATATCGTATGGTGGCAACTTGCTCAATTTCTTACACATTATTGGTGACCGTCCCAACATACAACGGTTTACTTGCCATAACAGGAAATACAGTAACTGGGTTCTCAGACTGTGTAATGTGTGTGGGGCCTAAGGATCTGCACTTCAACACTGTTTTCTATTCTGTGCTTCAGCTCTGAGGTAAATGGCAGTAGTTTTAGCAGGAATTGGAAGGCCACTGTTCGGAGTGGATTTTGAAAAGCTCTGGAGGCAGGACAGTGTCCCCTGGTGTTTTACTTAATTCGTGCTGTCCTCAGTCAGAGAGAGTTACTGGAACCGACAGAGAAAGATTGGGCTCTTCTGAGTTCGGGGTTGCAGACGTGGATTACGACGGGAGGAGAGCAGTTCACGGCGCAGGTGCCATGCTAACCGAGCGCAGTTTCCAGAGCGCCGACAGAAAGGAGGCCCGAAGGCCGTTTGAAGATGAGTCTTCAGTGGAGGGTGCAGTTGCCATTTAAGGCCTGAGCGCTGTGGGTGCTGACCCACCGCCCTAGAGGTGGGAAACGGCACGGTCAAGGCCAGCTCCACCCATTGTGCCCGTAACGTTGAGAAACCCTAGTTAGGGATTATTTCATCTGCACGAAGCAGGTGTTCAGTTTAGCAGCCTACCAGGTGGAGACTTGTCTTCCTCACATCAGAAGCAGTATCAGGGCAGGCCATGGCCAAAGACCTGGGTGCCTCCTGTCCTCCTGCTCCACCCTCCTTAGGGCCCCCCCTGTTGGGCCACCTTTCCTCCTCCCTGTTTCCAGGGGGCTGCATCCTCTCCAGAGAGCAGAGGGATACCTGTGTCAGGAAAGCAGGACTTGTCACCGGTGACCCCCTCTCTGCAAGGGAGACAAAGAATCGTTTGTAGGTTGGGCACATGCCCATCCCCAGTGGGGGCGGTTATACTTCAGGGAAAAGGAGAGAATGGGTACTGGGTAATCAATGACTAGAAATAGTATGTACCTTTGTACGCAGTAGAGGTTTTGGAAGGCCCTGGGTCTGTGGCACTTTGTTCTTACCTCTGTGCCTCGCCAGTTCAAGCGTGAGTGCGTGTGGGCCCACCCCGGGAGGGTCCCCAGGACACGGTCAGCCTTGTCATTCTGCTTTTAAACGACGACTGACTGACTCACAGTTGTTCACACAGGTCCCTTTTGGCAAATGATTTAGATTTTCTTTTACATTCTAGTGAATGTCTTTTGAAACATTTTTGCGGACTTTTTATTTATACTCTTACAGTGCTGCAGCATTTTGACTGACATTTTTAAATTTTACGCAGGTGATATTCTTGAATTTCATGGTCCAGAAGGAACAGGAAAAACAGAAATGCTTTATCATGTAACAGCACGGTGTATACTACCGAAGTCAGAAGGAGGGCTGGAAATGGAAGTCTTATTTATTGATACAGATTACCACTTTGATATGCTTCGGCTTGTTACAATTCTGGAGCATAGACTGTCGCAGAGTTCTGAAGAAATAGTAAAATGTTGCCTTGCAAGGTTTTTTTTGTTGTACTGCAGTAGCAGCTCCCAGTTACTGCTCACACTTCACTCCCTAGAAACCATGTTTTGCAGCCGCCCCACCCTCTGCCTTTTGATTTTGGATAGCTTGTCGGCATTTTACTGGATAGACCGAGCCAACGGAGGAGAAAGCATCAGCGCGCAGGAGGCCCCCCTGAAGAAGTGTTCTCAGCTCTTAGAGAAGCTCGTCCGTGAGTACCGCCTGGTGCTTTTGGCAACAACGCAGAGTATAATGCAGAAGACCTCAGACTGCCCCCACCACCCGGGTGACAGTGCTGCCAGCATGGACTACACCCCCTACCTCTGTGAGGCCTGGCGACGGCTGGTGACACGCAGGGTCTTCTTCTCCAAAGATAGTTCTAAAGCCACCAACCAGTTTTCTTTACTGTCACGTCATTTAAAGAGTAACAGTGTAAAGAAACACTTATTTATCATTGGAGAAAGTGGGGTTGAATTTTGCTGAAGTGTATGGAAATAGCCTGGTAGGACATGATGCAAGTTTCAAAAAGTTGTTACTAGGCTAACATGGTTCAGCTCTGAAGTTTTAAATTCTAAGGGAATTAACAGTATTTCTACACAGAATGGATTTCTTAAACTAGTATAGTAAAATCTTAGAATATTCTGTTCCTGGGTTGTTGAAGAGTAATCAAAGTGATACTAACAAACTATGTGTTAAGCTCGTTTTAAATCTAAATAAATAATATACACAGTATAGACTAAATAAAATGGACTTTTATAACTTTGTGTTACATTTCTGGAATTCAGTGATGTGTTTAGGAAAGGTTGCATTTCTCATTTCTCATCTGTAACTCCTTTAGGAAGCTGTGACTTTGGAAAATGTCGCCCTGGCTGGTATAGCTCAGTGGATTGAGTGCTGGTCTGCAAACCAAAGAGTTGCCGGTTCGATTCCCAGTCAGGGCACATGCCTGGGTTGCAGGCCAGGTCCCAGTAGCGGGTGCACGAGAGGCAACCACATGTTGATGTTTCCCTCTCTCAAAATAAATAAATAAAATCTTTAAAAAACAAAAAAAAAAATGTTTCCATACAGCTGTAAAAACGATGAAAACAAGGAGTCCACCCGTCTGCCATTCCCAGCAAGAGCTGTGGAAAGTCAGAGCACTTTAGTCTGAGTCACTCACACTGAGGCACTGTGGCTGCGTGTGCGTTTCACAGGCACACGTGAGAACTTAGCAACTCTTAGCAGGACTATAGCCTTGAACACGACAGGGTTTTCACTTCTCCTCTGTATAAACGAAGTGTTAATTTAATGAACTCTTATTCACAGATTTATAACTTACTCTTTGGGAACATGATTAAAAAATAATGAACTTTTATATTAACTTAAATGATCAATTATATATTAACGTGTCAGACCGAAGACTTCGTTATCTTTAAAAGATTTGTTATCCAACATGCTGGAAGGAATTAAGAATCCTGATTAACAAAAAATTCTTTTAAACTAAAAGTTATACCAGTGGGATTTCTTGAACACTATAGAAGTTTTAATAACTAAAAAGAATCAGGCTTAACAAGACAGAGATTGAAGTCACCCGTCCTAGGTTATGTAGGGGGCAGACACAGACATGCTGGGTACAGTCAAAAGAATGAGAGCGAGTGATTACAAATCTTAGAAAATTTAACCCACTGGACTATAAAAAAAGAAAAAGTGGGTATCATAAAATACTTTTCTTAAAGGTGAACTCAGGATAATTTTGAAAATCTAGCAAAAACAAATGCATACAAAGGATATTTCAGACATTCATCTGGGAAATGCTATGCAAAATTAAGACAGTACTTACCTTATCCCTTCCTTTGTATGTATAAGTTTCCAGCTTTCAACCATCAAATGCTATATTAGTAATATCATTTAAAAAATTTTGACTCAGACCATTCTGCTACATGGATTATCTAAGAATGAACATGAAAGAAAGACATTTTCGGATGGGAAAAAAATGGAGAATTTATCACCAGAACTGCCTCGCTTAAAGGAACTTCTAAAAAGTATAGTTCAAGGAGGGGGAGAGTTATCGCCGAAAGTCCGAGATGTAAGAAGCAATCGCGAGTAAAGAAAATAGTAAGCATTTGAGTAAATCTAGAGAAATATCGATAGTAGGAAGCAACAGTGTCTAATTTGCTGGAGGAAAAGACAACACAAAGTAAAAATTCTAGGTAACCTATTGCCTATATGCCTGGTGCATATACGAGGCCTGTCTGGGAAAAGTCCAGCCATTGTTAACAGAAGGAGAATCGTTTGTTTGATGTCGGCGTAACCCCGAGCCTAGGAGAGTGGACTGGAATGTGCATGCGTGAACAAGACGACTTCGCTGTACTAGTCAGTGGGGGCGGTAGATATCATCCAGTGAGCATGTGTACTATGTGGCTGTCGCATTCAAAATGAGCAAGTGGAGCAACGAATCTGTTTAGCGTGAACACTCCTCCTCAGAAACTATTCTGATAATTCAGAAGGCTTTTGGGGACGATGCAATGAGTGCAGCGCAAACAAAGCAGTGGCAGAAACACTTCAAAGGTGGTCGAGAATCTGTTGAAAGTGATCCGCGTTTTGGAAAGCCTGCAGCAAGCAGAACACCTGAGATCGTCGAATGTGTATGGGCTGCAGTCAACAAAGATCAGTGACCCGGGGGACTTGGCTCCCCTACAGCCCAGATTTGGTGCCCTGTGACATCTGGCTTTTCCCAAAACTAAAATCACCTTCGGAAGGGAAGAGATTTCAGACTGTTGATGAGATTCCAGAAAATACAATGGGGCAGCTGATGGTGATTCCAAAAAAGGATTTCGCAGAGTGTTTTGAACAGTGGAAAGATGCTGGGAGGACTGTGTGAGGTTGCAAGGTGCCCACTTTGAAGGGGACTGAGGCGTCGTTGTCCTATGTACAATGTTTCTTGTATCTTCAATAAATGTCTTTTTCATGTTACATGGCTGGATACCTTCTGGACAGACCTTGTAAGGTTGGTAATTGAAATGATAATTAGTCTTAAGATCTTGTTTTATTTTGAAGAAGAGTAAAGATATGGACCAACTTTAAACATAATGAAGTATGAACTTAATTTGAAGGTCTACTTTTAAAAAACAACAAATTTAATACATGTTTCAACCTTGGCTGGTGTGACTCAGTGGATTGAGTGCTGGCCTGCAAACCAAAGGGTCACTGGTTCGATTCCCAGTCATGGCACATGCCTGGGCTGCAGGCCAGGTCCCCAGTTGGGGGAGTGCAAGAGGCAACCACACATTGATGTTTCTCTCCCTCTCTTTCTCCCTCCCTTCGCCTCTCTCCAAAAATAAATAAAATCTTAAAATACATATATATATGTGTATATATATGTATGTTTCAGTGATATATATTGAATTGGCAAAAGGGAAAAAACATTAAAAAACTCAAAGACACAAGAGAGAAAGTGAATTGGTTATTTAAGCACTAAATAATACGGTAGTGATAATTCCAATTGTAAATGGATCGAACTCTTGTGAAAAATCTTGGGTCACTAGACTAGATTTTTAATAATCCACTATATGCTTCTTAGCAAAATGCATCTAAAACAAAGACACAGAAACTTTGAGAGCCAAGAGGCACCGGGGAAATACCAAAGGGGGCTCCCGTAGCTGTATTTGCCCACCAGTGACATTTTCTGTTGGAACAAAGATCACTGCACAGTGACACAAGGTCAGATTTGTTGTTCAAGTTTCCATGTCCTGGGTAAGATAACTCCAAAAAATAAGCAAAAATTTAGAGAACTACACAGAGAAATCGCTATCACTGTTATGGGAGGTGTTGTAATATATATAAAGCAGTTAAAATTTTTTGTTAAAGCCCTGGCTGGTGTGGCTGAGTGAATTGAGTGCCGGCCTGCAAACTGAAAGGCCTCTTGTTCGATTCCCTGGAGGGGCACATGCCTGGGTTGCAGGATGGGTCCCCAGTTGGGGGCGAATGAGAGGCAACTGATCGATGTTTTTCTCCCTCTCTTTTTCCCTCCATTCTCATCTCTCTCTGAAAATAAATAAAGTCTTAAAAAATAAATAAATAAAATGTCTTTCAAAAAAAAATCTGTCAAAGACCTAGAGTCTCAATACAAAATCAAACTTGATCTGATGAACAAAATAAGAATGTATATTCTTTTTTATTTTTATTTATTTTTAGGGAGAGGAGAAGGGAGGAAGAAAGGGAGGGAGAGAAACATTGACCACAAAAAAGAAAAAAAAAACAAGCCTTAAAAAAATCACCTTTTAAATGTATTTAAAATTTTTTGAAAGTGGGCAGTACAAGGAGGGCAAAATGTCAGTAACTTAAACCTGAGTGATGAGTGTGTTATGTAGAGTGATCTCAGACACTTGGTGCCCCATGTCCCTACCAAAACAAAACTCCTTTCTGAAGGATGTCAATGTCATCCTAGGCCTCAAATTATTTTTAAACGTGAATTTTCAAATGCAGTGTCCAGAATACAGCCAAAGACTTGTAAAAACACAAGTCTCTGAGTGAGAAACTGCAGAACAAATGACACTCCCCCCCAAAAAACAGACACACACACATACACACATACACAACTCATACAGACGTTGAACATGTGGAATGGACCACGTGTGAGTCGCTCGTGCCGGTAAACGGAGTTAGTGACCCTAGGCCCCGCACAGGGAGAAGGTGCAGTATCAGCATTACACACTGAGAAAGCAGTTACATCTTGTAATTTCTAGATAACCGCTTGGGAATGGTAAAAGGGTATAACTTTAAAATGAATGGAAGAAAAATAATGAGGTGATTTTTTAAGTCTAAAGAGAAAAAGGAACAATACAGGAGGACAAACTGAAAGGACATGAGAAGATGGTATTTTAATGAGATAACTAGACATAAGAATACAGGAAACTTGATAGTAAAGGAATAAAAAAAATCATTAAACACAAATCAAGAGAAGGCTGGTATATGTATAATAATATCAGATGAAAGATATGAGGAAGATAGAAGGTATCTTTACTAAAGGGAAAGATAAAAAATGGAATTAATAAAACTTTTAATGCACCAGAATGATATAACGTTTACAGAATTAGAAGGAGAATAGGTAAATTGAAAATCATGGTTGAAGATTTAGCACCTGGGTAACTGGTGGATGAAAAAATTAGTAAGGATACTGAAGATAGAACAACGTGATCAACACACACCACACCGCCCTTCCAGGGCAGAACACATGATTTTTGGGCATGCATACAACATTTTTCAGTGGCTCTGCTGGGCCATAAAGCTGTGCCAACAAAATTCAAAGGAAATCACAGAGTAAGTTCTTCAGTGACAATATAATTAAACCAGAAATCAGTAACAAAATTTTTTAAATCTGCATATATTTCAAAAGTAAGGAATAAATTTCAATATCAAGCAGATTAAAGATATCACAATGGGAAATATAAAATATTTTGAATTGAATGAAATTCATATCATATTTGAAAAGTATGGTTAAAAACAACCCTAAGGAGAAATTTATACATCCTTAAACCCTTACATTGTTAGATAAGAAAGGCTAAAAAAATATGAAGTACGCATATGCTTACAAAAGAAAATGAGCAAATTAAATCCCCTTGTTAAGTAGAAGAATTTAATAATCAAAGCAGAAATTAATAAAATAGGAAGCATGTAAAAGAGGTCGACAAAGCCATTTGTTAACATGGCTAAGAAAATTGATAACCCCCTGGCTAGATCAGTGAAGACAAAAGAGAAAAAATGTGCAAATAACCCTATCAGAAATGGAAAAGGGGACACCGCGACAGATTCTACTGACCTTCAAAAGATAAGTTATTAGCGTGGGGATGATGAGATGGGGTGCAGGGTGGAGGGGATAAAGGGGAGAGAAAAATGAGACAACTGTAATAGCGTAATCAATAAAATATACAAAAAATAAGTTATTAGGAATAACTTTATGCCTTAAGTTTTTGAAAAATGGACAAATTAATAGAAAAATGTAGCTTATTAAAACCAGCAGAAGAAGGCATTTAAAAGCCTGAATAGTTTTATAACTATTTTTTAAGAAATTGGGTCAGAAGTTTAATAGCTAAGAAAATTCCGGGCCGTGGTGGCCCCACAATTGAGTTCTGTGAAACACCGAAGGAAAATTGGTGTTGTTTTTACGTGAACTCTTTCAGAGAAGGGAAAAGGATAATCAGATTTCAGTTTATTTTATAAGGGTACCATGACTTTGATGCCAAAGTGGACAGAGAGCTTATAAGAAGGGAAATCACAAGCCCTTACTACCGATGAACTCATACGCAAAAACACCAGCAAACAATCCACGAACCAGGACTAGGACGGGCATCGCCGCCGGGTTGGAGTGACCCCACAAACGGGGTTGGCATGGCATTGGAAAGCCAGTCCATGGCATTTGCCACATAAACGAGATGGAAGGGGGAAAAGTCAAGATCATACCAATGAAGAAAAAGTTAAAAATCCCCCCAAAAGTGTTTTTGTTTTGCTTTGCATTGGGACCTGACACTCTGCTGCTGAAGTGCAGTGGAGCGAGGACCAGGACTAGCGGGGTACTTGGTATCAGCGCAGATGGTCCAGAAGGCCGCCCTCACGACGTGGGCAGAGGAGCGGGATGTGAAAGGAGAGGAGAGGGCCGGGGTTGGCGCAGGCCCGACCCCTGCCTGCGGGGCAGGAAGAGGGAGCGCAAAGAACCACGAGACCCGCAGCACAGCTCTGAGAAAACCTTGGCCCGATTGACGGTGAGCTCCAGGGCCAGGACTGCCGGCTGTCCCCAGCTTGGGCAGAAGGGGACAGGCCTACTGCCCCTGCCCCGCTCGGACGCTGGCGAGCTGACTGAAGGGCCGCAGTGCCCGCCCCCGGGCTAACGTTGCAGCGGGCCCAGAGGATGGAGTGAGTCCAGGGACCCCGGCTGGCTGCCTGCACTGTGGCCACTTCACTCGCAAAGGGAGGTGTGAGCAGGGTACCTTAAGGCTGAGGACCGAGGCAGGGGCTCACCTGTCACATGGGAAGGTGCGTAGCGACAGTAATTATGGGGGTGTGAACTGGCACAGGGGTAAACAGAGCTGAATACAGAGCGCCAGGACAAACCACATGTGCACGCCAACTTCATATTTGTGAGAAGTGGCAAACCATTATGGGACGGACAGACTGTTCAAGTCACTGCAGCAGGGATGGAGGATGAAACGGAAACAATGAAACGGGGCCTTTCTTAATATCGTGTTTTAAAAAATCCATTCCACTGGTTAAAGACAGACATGTGATGGCAAAACATTGAAAACTACAGAACACTATGTGTGAGAATAGATTTTGGTTTTGGGGTAGGGAACTACTTCAGACACACAAAAACAGTCATAATGGGAAAAACAAATTTGCATTACTACTTTGAATTTTTATTCATCAAAAGATAATGCAAACAAAGTGAGAAGTTACAAAGTAAAAGTACATTTGCAGTTCATGTGGCAAATGTTTAATATCCAAGGCAAACTCCCTATATTATTACATATGATGTGTACATTTATATGTGTGTCTACACACACGTACACAAACCAATAGGAGAAATTAATGAATAGAAAAGTGGGCAGAGGATTTGGAGACCTTTGCCAGAAGCAACAGGAATGGTCAAAAAGGATGAGAGGAGGTTCAGTCCCATCGCAACTGGAAATGCAAATTAAGAGCTCAGTAAGAGGTTGTTTTGCCTCCGGTAACAGAATCTTACAGGAGGACAATACCAGGCGCGGAGGAAGGTATGCAACCCAGTGAACTCCGTGCTGGGACTGCGAACCCATTGCGCACACCACCTGCAAAACTTACTTGGCGCGATTTTAAGACATGAAATGCAGGTACTCCCTTTAATTCTGTGTATACCGTCGAGGAATGCTTGCTCATAAGCGTCAGGAGAGATGTAGAAATCGGTTTATACTAGCATTGTTTGTCACAGCAACGGCGAGAGTCAGCTAGAACATCCACTCACTGCAGGACGGAGGCAGGAACACACAGGAGTCTGTTCACACGGTGAAGTGCTCGGCAGTGTAAAGTGAACGTGATCCCGCGAGAGGCAGAAACAGTAGATAACTCTTAGGAACAATGTCACATTTTTCTTAAAAGATAGTGTCAAAGAATACGTTCAGCGTAATACCTTTTTCTGAGAGCTTTGAGATATAATTCTCATACCATAAAATTCACCCATTGAAAATACACTCTTTGGCTTTAGCATTTTCAGAGTTGTGCAACTATTTTTTTTAAAAAAGATTTTATTTAGTTTTAGAGGAAAAGAGAAAGAGGGAAAACTATGAGAGATACATCAATTGATGGCCTCTTGCACGCCCTCACGGGGACCTGGCCTGCAACCCAGGCGTGTACCCTGACTGGGAATCAAACCAGCGACCTTTTGGATCACAGGCCAGCACTCAGTCTCCTGAGTCACACCAGCCAGGGCTTGTGCAACTATTTAATTTCAGAAAATTTTCATCATTCCCCAAAGAAACCCTGTACCCACCAGCAGGCAGTCCTCATACCCCTCTCCCCCAGCCCTTAGCAGCTACTGCTCTGCTTTCGGTCTCCATGCATTTGCCTCTTCTGGGCATTTCATATAAATGGAGTCCTGCAATGTCTGGTCCTCTGTGACTGGCTTCTGTCACTTAGCGTAATGGTTTCCAGATTCCGCCCCATGATGGTGTGTATCAGTATGTTGTTATTTTTAATCACCATATAATATTCCATCATGGGAATATACCACTTTCTAAAAATCAGTTGATGGACATTTGGATTTCCAGTCTGGGGCTATCATGAATAATGCTGCTATGAACCTTCAACTTACAATTTTTTATGTGCAGATTCTTTTTAAAATAAGGTTCAAGAGCAAGCAAAGCTACACATGTTGAAATTGGGAAGTCAATCCTTGAAAGTTCATTTTTCATTCACTTCATAACTTGTATTATAGTGACCCTGACATCTACAGACAGGGTGCCCTGTCTTCAACGTGGTGTCCAAGTTCAGTGGCTGGACGTGGGAGGGACACTAGTCTAAAAACTGCGAGTAGGTTTTAGTTTCTTCGGGGGACTGGCTTATTCTCAGTTACAGCCCTCCACTGCAGGCATGCTTTCCGGACGTGCTCAGCTCCTCGCTCTTTTCGGTTGCTGGCGGCTAACCGGCTGCGTCTGGGCCTTCTGCCTGGCTTTCCGCAGCGCCGCTTCCGCCGCCCCGTCCAGCGGCTTTCTGCCTTCTCTCATTGTATCGCTGTTGTGCCCTGTCCCCCGTTCTGTCTCCTGTCCTCCATTCTTTGTCTTCATGAGTTTGTGTTTCTCCCCGCTTTTCTGTTATTTGAGTCAGTGTTCAGGAGGAACCCGAGGTCAATGGGTTTGCTCAATGGCTGTGTTTATCCAGAAATTTAAAGTTTAAGCCAAGAAAGGCTTTTCTATGGCAGCGAAAAGCATCCTGGTCCAACATGCTATCAATAGCTTTTCCCCACAGAAGTAGTCTACAATGTGATATTTAATGGCTGTATAGTATTCCTATAGGTATGTAATTACGTATCATTCTTCAAAGTTTAAGTGCTTTCCAATTTCCGTGATTTTTTTTTGAATTTTTATGAGTTTATTTGAGCCAAACTGACAACATAGGCTGGGGAACAAGATCTCAAATGCTCTCTTTCCACAATTATTATTTTTTTGAAGATTTAATTTATCTATGTTTAGATAAAAATAGGGGGGAGGGAGGGAGAAAGAGAGGGAGAGAAACATCAATGTGTGGTTGCCTCTTGCACGCCCCCTACTGGGGACCTGGCCTGCAACCCAGGCATGTACCCTGACTGGGAATCGAACTGGTGACCCTTTGGTTCAGCACTCAGTCCACTGAGCCACACCAGCCAGGGCTCCACAATTATTTTTTAAAAACAGATTTTTAGAAGTAGATTTGCTGCAACTTTTTCATATTATCAAGTGTAATCAGAAGTAGGTTTAGCCCTGGCCAGGCGGCTCAGTTGGTTGGGGCGTCGTCCATGCACCAGAAGGTTGCGGGTTAGAACCCCGGTCAGGGCACATGCCGAGGCTGTGGGTTTGATCCCTGGCCGGGGTGCCTGCGGCAGGCACCTGACATCCGCGTTGCTCTCTCACATGGATATTTCTCTCCTTTTGTTAAAATCAATAAACATATCCTCGGTGAGGGTTAAAAATAAGAAAAAAAGAAGGCTTATACCAACTTACAGTCCTGCCTTCATTGGAAGAGAGTATCAGTGTTTTCACACCTGTAACAGCAGGCAATACTGACTTTATTTACATCTTACACTTGATGTTTGTAATTCTACTCACTTGCTCAGAAACATAAACTAAAGGAATAAGTTAGGCCTCACCCTACTGTCCAGAGGCCTCTGCCTTTACCATTTGGAATGTATCATTCTAGACTATTCTCTGTGCGTCTGTCCACGTTTTTAGACAGTGTTTTGCCTTTTTCCATTTTTGTTTTTGTTTTCTTTCTCTTTACTGTACACACTGTTTTGGACTTGCTTTGTTTCCTTGACAGTGTGCTGTGGTCACCTTTCCACGTCAGTACACACTGATCTCGTCATTTGCAAAGCCCTGAACACCATAGTTGGCTCAAACCACCCCTCCCGGACATTTAGGTGCCATTTTTTTCCGACTTCTCCTATGGGTAGCTTTGTGGTAGTCCAATGCGTTCCTTTAGATGGATGAGAAGACACTGCTTTGTTGAAGGGTGGTCACTGTCCTGAGTTTCGGTCCAGACTCTGTGCTGCCGAAGGCACTGGGACACAGGGGAGACAGAGGTACAGGAGGGGCTTGGGCAGCCAACCCCCCCGCCCCTGCCCACCGCAAGCTGACCTCAGCCCCTGAACCATTAACGTGTGTGAATAATGAATTTATATCTGGCAAACGTGTAATCTGTCCTTTCAGACTCTTGCTAGACCAGAGAGGCACTTGGCCGTACCCGCGTTTGTCTGTCAGCGATAGAAGGTCCGGGTTCCAGCCGCCTAGGGAGCTGCACGTGATGCACGAGGGCGCCAACAAGTCACTCAAAACATAGGGGTTTGCGGGTGTTTTATGTAGGCAGATCTAAATTAAGAATCTGGGCTAGTGTTAGGGTGTTCTTAGTCTGATGTGTTACGTTCTGTTGCAGCTGAACTCTTGAGTTGACACGAATTAACCTATACATCTTTAAATATTTGCGAAATTACATTTTGTAGGAGTCTGTAATAAATGACCACATTACAATTCAGAAGCTGAAAAGTGTAGTGAGAGTTGCCATGGGAACCTTAATGTGATATTCCCCTGCTTTCATTTAAATTTCATTTTTAATATTACATTAACATTTTTGCATTTAATGGATAGATATTTGAATTAAAATTGAAGTGCTCTCTCTAACATAAATAAAACATAAGAAATGAAAATGTGATTTTTCTTCCAATGAACAAATGAACATATAATCCAAGATCTTGTAGAAATAACAGCACTTGAGATTTAAATTATTAGATTCCATTAATTTATTTTGAAGTTTCTTAGAGGATCTCTTTCAAAAGGTTAGGAAATACTTATTGGTAGTCACATAATTCATGTCTTTACATTTCACATATGGTTCAGAATTTCCTGAAGGCTGTTGGGTAGCAATTTCCTTCCTTGTGCCTTGGTTTATTCTTCTGTATTTTTCTGACGACATGACCCCTGAGTCCCAGCTCCGTAAGCCGATGTCAGTGTATTAATCCCTTCTAGGGCAATACACTACATCTTACTCAAAACAAAACATACTAACCCTATAATCAAATACAGTTCACCTATTTCAGTTCATTGTAGAAAAATCCAACATATACCAGAGATATAAGGTATTCTTTTATTACTAAAGATTCTGGACTATATAGTAATATTTACACAGAAGGTTATGTGTGAACAGAGTGCTTAAAATTGAAATGTATAAAATTTACAGACAACAGAATCTGTAGTTGGAAGGAGCTCTCAGGGGTCAGAAGTCGTAGATTATTTCCAAAGCAACCAGCTAGGTACGTGACAA
This sequence comes from Mormoops blainvillei, assembly GCA_004026545.1. Lineage (NCBI taxonomy): Eukaryota > Metazoa > Chordata > Mammalia > Chiroptera > Mormoopidae > Mormoops > Mormoops blainvillei. The sequence goes on from PVJD01008805.1 coordinate 65,534, forward strand.
TGCAAATCGTTTACTCACTTCTATAGGAATAAACAGGACCGAGCTAGGACCACGGGGCTTCTTTTCTGCTTGGGTGCTCCCAGGATGAGATTTGGAAAGTTATGCATCACCTTACTCTTTCTGAATTAACATTCACAACTTTAATTCATATGTTGAGATGTTGGTAAAAGGTTTGATTTCTGACATTAACATTTTTAAAAAGAGCATTTATTAAATACATCCCATGAAATCTACATGTCATAGCAAGTTGATACCTACCACCCATTTTTTTTTTTTAAGCAAAAGTAAAGCTTGTATTAATACTCCATGGCTCCATTTATGGGGAAAGCAGACAGACCCTAGAAGGCAGGTGCCCAGGGCTGGAGGGCGGGGGAGGGGGCAGTTGGCACATGAGGCCCAGGTTTCAGTTTTGCAGGACAATGCCTGTACATTGGTCACACCACGGTGTGAACGTGCTGGACACTCCTGAGTGCACGCTTGAGAGTGGTGATGATGTCAGATGTCATGCTGTGTGTGTTTACCACCATTTTTATTTTATTTTTTTTAAGATTTCATTTATTTATTTTTAGAGAGGGGGAAGGAGAGAGAAAAAGAGGGAGAGAAACATCAATGTGTGGTTGTCTCTTGCGGGCCCCCCACTGGGAACCTGGCCTGCAACCCAGGCATGTGCCCTGACTGGGAATCGAACCGGGGACCCTGGGTTTGCAGGTCAGTGCATAACCCACTGAGTCACACCAGCCAGTGCCACAATTTTCAAATTAAAAATAGATTTTAAAAGTAAAGCGTGTATTTAGTAATCAGAATTTTTACGTTATTACTAGTTGTGCGAATCTGTATTTCCATTCTCTTCCCCTACAGGACTTTAATCTAATATACTTTTTATATTTGAAAGTTCTTTACTAACTTTGTTGGACCAGTCACATGTGTTTGCAACAAAAACACACATACAAATTTAAATTCACAACTGTTTCCTCCTGTGACCTCGAGGATTTAAGTATTAATAAATTTCAGAGTTATCGCAGATCATAGTAGAACACAATTGGTCAGAGCCTAAATATTTCAAATATTGATACGTAATGGGGATCACAAATTAAATTTGTTGGAAATACATTTCTTAATAAGATCTGTAAGTCAAGTCTAAATAGAGTAAGTACATAGTAGGAGTGAATAAATGAACAGAATATGTTGATTGGTAACATCAGGAAGGAAATTTGCCCCAGTTTACAAATAAGTATGGACTGCAAAATCCAACAATCTAAAAGTTAGCAAAACTATAACATTAACATAAAACATTAACTTACCTTGAATATGTCTTTCTTTCATTTGAAGTGGAAACGTTCACCTGTCAGAAATAAACATGGGGATTTCCATGCCTCACCTTTGGAGTCGTGCAAAATACACAACTAGACTGGTTACATGGACGCACTAGGTAAGTGTTTTCTCATTATCAAGAACTCGGAAAATGCAGAAAAAATGTACATTTTAACGGGTTGCCATTTCCCAAAATGATCCTTACAAATCTTGAATATTTTCATTATCCGGTGGGTGGCTGGACCACAGGGACGTGGACGGGGTCACCTCTCCTTGTCACCCTGCGGTCCGGGTGAGGGGAGTCTCCGCTGCCTTCGTGTTGTAAACCAAAGCCTTTCTCCCCACGCGGCGTATTCTTCCGACGTTATGCATTTCTCTAAATTGTGAACGATGTTAGACCATGAAAATAAGTGCGTTTTGCCCATGGGCCGAGTCTGTGAGATGCCTCAGCCTTCTCAAGTAGCAGAGGGGAAACCGCGACACCCTGCCCTGGGTTTAGGGTTCACCCATTAAAGGAGTCCTCGAAGACACCAGTTTTTAAATTGATCCTCACCCCTGCCCCCACCTCGCATTGTGGGTGTGGCGGGGCGGTGGGGTGGGGGGCGGTCTGCAAAGACTGCTTCTGGGAGCAGCGAGCCAAACTGAGGCGGGTATGGGCGACAGGTCGGCCTTGCGTGTGCGAGATGAAGGGACGTGCGTTCTTTTGTGAATTGTCCGTAACATAGATCTGCTTTTCTTGATATTTTTATCTCAATTATCACTTCTCTTTGTTTATACAATAGTATCAACATATATTTTCATACATATGGAGTCATTTTGAAAAACAAATTTTATAGCAACCCTTTATTCACAGTTCTTCCTTTTAGAGAACTTTCCAGTCACATGAATTTTGAATCCTTCCAGGCCCAACTCAGATGTCCCTTTCTCCAGGAGGTCTGCCCCGACGTGTCCTGACTCACGGGGGTTCACTCCCCCTCCTGTGTGTTCCCATGTGAGCGCTCGGCCGCACGCAGACTTCTTGTGCTGGGTTTGCACAGACGTCTGCCCTGTTGCGCGGTACGCTTTGGAAAGCGGGAGGAGCGCCTTCCTCCCGTGGCTGCGACTCAGGGCCAAGTGAGGTTACCCGGCCCCCAGTGTCTGTTCCCTGCGAGGGGTTCAGTGGATTTGTTAGCTCTTCAAATAACAGTGCTTTCTGATTAAAAAATATTTTTCGTAGACATATTTTTGAGTTACAGATTTGCCTATTTTATTGAGCAGAGTCTATTGAAAAATAATTTAAGATTTGTTAGTAGGCGACAGGACTCGATTGTAAGACACAGAGGCCTTCCAAGGTTTACAGCGCTGCGCGCTACGGGCCCAGGCGCCGACGGGCTGGGGCCCGCGCTCCCGGCGCCCCTGCGCCCCTGCGCCCCTGCGCCGGCGTCTGGTGGTGCTCAGCTTCTGCAGCCCCGCAGGAGTGTCGGACTGGAGTGCCCTTCGACCGTGTGTCTAGCCAGTTCTCGACTGGGCTCCAGGTCACAGAGGTTGCCACACCTCCATGTTCCTTACCCTTCTCTGGGCACCTCTGGAGCCCTCCCTCTCTGGGCCTTGTCATTACACACACCAAGCCATGTTCCCTCGAACTGCAGGATGGGTGCCTGCGCTAACAGGCCTTTTACGCTGCACGCAGTGCCACCTGCATTATGAAGGTCCTCCAACCATTCCAGTGCGACGCTGGGCCTTTGCCGTTGCCTTTGGAGAGCCTCTTCTGAGCACCGGAAAAAATTACTGAGCCCTTGAAGTAGACCTGAGATCACTGGGTGCTCTCCTGGGGCGCCGCCGGCTCGCACATCGACGGGCTGCCTGTCGATCTGGTCACTTGACAGCTCAGTAGGAGCAGAGGCTAGTTTTTAGGTTTTTGCACAGTGAGAGACGCACACAATTTCCGTCCCGCGGGCAAGATAAGCCCAGGGGTTGTGGCTTAAGGCCCCGTGGGGCATT
>PVJD01008806.1:0-68869 GCA_004026545.1 Mormoops blainvillei
CACGAGGGTGCAGGATGCACCACCTCATTTCTTCACACCGAGCTCTGCCTTCGTGGTAGCCGGCCTTGCAGATGCTCCCGCTGATCCCTCCTGGTCGTTCATGTCCATGTACGTCTGCTTCCACAGTGACTCAGGAGTGGACTGTATGACCCCCCAGAGCACAGCAGAGATGACAGTGTGTGGCTTCAAACCCTAGGTTATAAAAGGTATTAAAGCCTCTGCCTGGCTCCCCGGCATCATCAGATTTGGGGGAAGCCAGACACGGTGCCGTGCAGATGCTCACACAGCTCAATGAAGAAAACCACATGAAGAGAAAGGCCTTCTGCCCAGTGAGCGGCCCACCGTAGAAACAGGTCCTGCAGCCCGACAAAGACTATGGTCTTGGCTGATTTAACTGCCATTGCATTAGCATCCCTGAGCTAGAACTGCCCACCGAGACACTCCGAAATTTCTGACCAGGGGAGCTATGAGAACAGATGGCTTTTCTTTTTTTCCTAACGCCATTACATTTTGGTTTGTTACACAGATAACATTACAAACATTACGTATAATATTTATAACCTTCTACTCAGTACGCAGCTCCCCATATTCCGCCTTCTCTCTTTTTACACTCCTCATAAAACTAAACCAATAACTAATAAATAAATTGCTCATTTTTTCTCTTTTCGGGCGTCCTGTTTATTCTTTCTTACCAATCCTCCAAAGTCCAGCTCAATCTCTATGAAGTGTATTTATTTCCTTTTAAATACTTTTGAAGCTTTTATTTATTTTTAGAGAGAAGGGAGGGAGGGAGGGAAACATCTGTGTGCGCGAGAAACATTGATTGGTTGCCGCCTTAACACCCCCAACCAGGGACCTGGCCCACAACCCAGGCATGCATCCTGACTAGGAATCGAACCAGCGACCTTTCGGTTCGTAGGTCGATAATCTACTGAGCCACACCAGCCAGGGCTTATTTATTTTTCAACTACAGTTTACTCTCGATATTATTTATGTTAGTTTTAGCTGTACAGCATTAAGGGTTAGGCAATCATATATTTCACAGTTTCCCTCGATATTGCCAGTACCCACCTGACACCGTACATAGTTGTGGCAGATTATCCACTATATTCCCTATGCTGTGCTTTACATCCCCGTGGCTATTTTGTATCTACCAATTAGTATTTATGAAGTGTTTCTTGACTTTGATACTTTGATAGTCTTTCTTTGGGTAGCTCACTGTCCGTATGTCAGAATTAGTTATTTACTCTCCCATATCATTTGTTATTATTTCACACATATTATTTGTAAAGATAAAGATGATGTAGTTTCTTCAGTGTGTCCCATAACACAATGCACACGTGGAGCAGCTACTCTAGTGAAATGGTTACATTTTTAATAGGTCATCATCCACTAGGATAACAATCTGTGACAACAGTACTTTCTTCTTAGTCTGAATTCTAAATTATTGCTTTGTCTAAGGATTGAAATGAGCAACCTCCAGACTCATTGCTTTTACAAAGTTGAATGTAAAATACTTTCAGAGGTATATAGGATATGTTTTACATATGAAAGGGAAATTTAAAGCAGGGATAATTAAATAACACAACCCAAATGGCAGCAAATGAAATTCTGTTCTTCATAGAATATTGTGCCCCACGCAGCAAGAATCCCATAAGCCCTCTGCCCCTCTTAGCATACTGTTTCTCTGAAGATGCTACTTTAATGGTTCCCGAAAGACAAAGAAGTTACGGCGGTCAGAAGTAGAAACATGTTTCACTGATAGTATGTGGCTTCAGAAATTCACCAACACCTTTATTTTTTAGAAGAGAAAAAAATTGGGGGCATAGAGACTGCCAACTTATTTCAAATTAAACCTCAAAACCATTGCTTGGTACATGTGTCAGTGGCACTCAGATTAACAGATTAATACCTGTATCAGTCAGGGTTTTCCAGAGAAACAGACCAATAGGATTGATCAATCCATCCATCATCCATCCATCCATCCATCCATCCATCCATCCATCCACCCAGCTTTAGAGAATTGGCTCCCACAATTGTGAGGGCCAGCAAGTTTGAACTCTGCAGGACAGGCCAGCAGGCCGGAAATTCAAGAAAGATTCTGAGTTACTGTTTTGAGGTAGAATTCTTCTGTGGGAAACCTGTTTTTGCTCTAAGGCCTTCAACTGATTGGATGAGCCCTGTCTATAATGCGGAGGGTGGCCTGCTTTACTTAAAGTCAGCTAATTGTACATGTTAATCACATCTACAACTATCCCCACAAGCCACTTCTAGACCAGTGTTTGAACAAATGAGGGCACTGTGGCGCAGTCACGTTGACAGACACATTAACCATCACAATACCATATTTGAGGAAGTGGGTTATTTTGAGAGATTTGATTCTTTTTTCCTTTTCTGAGCATTCAAAATATTCTGAGCACAATTTACCACAAGATTAGAGACACGTTATGCTGAGAGTTAATCACCAACATATTAATTATTAATAGTAATAAAATTCTGTCTAATGAAATATATAGAAACATCTTAGAAACTTAATTTTCTGCCCGGGCTGGCGTGGCTCTGGATTGAGCGCTGGCCTGCAAACTGAAAGGTCACAGGTTCGATTCCCAGTCAGGGCACATGCCTGAGTTGCAGGCTGGGTCCCCAGTGGGAGGTGTGAGGTAACCGATCGATGTATCTCTCGCACATCGATGTTTCTCCCTCTCTTCCTCCCTTCCTTCCCCTCTCTCTAAAAATAAATAAAATCTTTAAAAAAAGAAAGAAAAAGAAACTTAACTTTCTATAGGAGTTCATTTATTAAGAAAATAATTTTCTGTAATCTTAAACCAGGGACTCTGAGGGAGGGATGTTATCCATCAGAACAGTTAATAAAATGCCTCCCATCACTAACTCAGCTTCTAAATATACAAGAATACATTCACAAAGTTGCCAAGTTATTCTCTGTAAAACTCTAACAAAACTGCAATTCTGAAAGTGTTTATCAGAGAAAGGTTCTTGTCCCAAAGAGGTTATAGGCAAATATCCAGAAGTGTCACCATTTACAAGGTAACGGAAAGACAGGTGAGGAGACGACTCTCAGAGAAGATCGCCTCACCCGCCCCAAACGCCCCAAACAGGATTTAGTGAGAGTCAGAGCTACAGAAGGCTGGGCCGAGTAGGCCAAGGACTGACTGTGATCTGGGGGGTGTATGAAATTCTGGAGATGTCTGAAAACTCTCATAGGAACAAGAAAGCTCCAGTCAACGTTTTATGCATAAAACCTATTTTCTGATAGTAAAAGTTGCACACAGACCTTTATTGGCCTTTTACTCAACAAAAGGCTGGGAATACCGGCTAGAGGACGAAAAGCCAAGGACATACGCATGTGACAACAGTGTCAGAAGCTTTTCTCATTTAGTTAGAGGGTTGACCACTGTATTTTATCAGGATTTAGTGAGATCTTGGTTACAGAAAATGAGTGACCTTCCAGAAGTAGGACTGGAAAACATAGTTCATGGTAGAATTGGATTTTTGATTTAGATAAAGACTCTAAGGAAAGGTCTAAAATATACATTTGCATGTTGTCGGTTCACAGTCTCCATATCCATGTGGACTATTTAAGGTCTTGAAACCAAATTGCTTGAAAAGTTTTATTTGGCAGCACAAAATATCTACAATTGGATCTTTACAAAAGAAGATGTGCAAGAAGGGAGAAATAAATTTACATGTAAGATTTTGCTGTTGAAATCTGGGATGATCATCAATTGATTAAGGTTACAAGAACTGGCACAAAGCCATGTCTCTGGACGTAAAGGACAGAGAAGCTATGTTAAGCCCTTGAGTAAATAGTTTGTTAAAACTCATAATATACATTATCCTGAACCTAAAGAAAGATTAGTCTGTGGAAGAGAAGACAAACTAACTTGGAAGAGAAGACAAACAATTATTTCAAGCTGTAGTTATAAGCACATTTAGTCAGACTAAAACCAATTATCTCCACAACCTGACAATCGATTTTCCATCCTATGAAGTCTATGATGCCCACCATACTCATTTATACCATAGCTTTTCATCTCATAGTTTTCAGTATTTAAAATTATAGGCAGGTTTGCATATATCAGATGTTACGGACAATAATTCCTATCCTGGGACATGTGACTCTCTGTGTATCCACTTGATTTGGTCATATGCACTCTGTCACAGACCTGACTGCCCATCCCACAGTGGAGGACAAGACCCGCCAGAATGACCCAAAGAGAGCAGGACCAGGGGGGAGAGGTCCGCCTTGCCATTTCCAAATTTCTAAAGGCTTTGTATTCTTTCAAAATACTAACATCAGTACTTTTAATGGGCCAAATAAAGATGCACCAAGAGTGTTTGGGAGCATTTCAACTTTTAACAAAATATAAAATAATAGAGATTTCACTAAATGGGGAAGCAGGCAACCTCCCACTAGTAGAAAATGAAAAAAAACCACTAGTGTTCAAGGTCCATTTTAAATGCATTTATGAAGACTGTGACCCTCCATTAATTAAATACAGAGTCCAGAACAAATTCTGACCTATGACCTTAATGTACAAGTAGAGCGGTATTTCTATATCAAAGTGAATTAGTCAAGGATTAAATACAAAGCTATATATATACACACAGACACTTATAGGACCTTTATGGGTTTCTCTAAAATGCTCACAGTAGCTTACATGGTACTGACAGGAATAAAGAGGAAAATGTATAAACTAGAATGTAGATAAGAACCAACTTCTATAGCTTACTAAGTGATACCCTCTGTGGGTTTAATAGCTTATATTATTCAAGTTTGAATTTTGACAATAGAACTGTGCTTTGGTATTCAAACCTTTATGAAATTTTACAGTTTTTCAAAATAAGGAATAAAAGGCAGAGAACATGAAACGTGCTGGGGGAAAAGACTCCTGACTTATAACTGTCACACGATTAAACCAGTGGTTTTCAACCCAGCCTTGGTCAAAACTCGAGATTCCTGGAGGTGATTAGGGTATTAAAGGGTTTGACTCAAATTTGTTTTTATAAGTACATATTTTAAAAACTTGATAAAAATGCACATGTTGTTACATACCCCAGTTTCACCATACTGGAGGCTGCTGATGTATTAACTCCCACTACCAAGATAATTTATTTTGGTATCAACCTTGGAATCCAACTTCGAGAACCTCCAGAGATGTGTGTTTAAAACCTGTTATTATTTGCACTTACTTATGTTTGTGTGAATCAAAATTTTCTTGACAGTATGCAAATTAAACAAGGTATAAAAATAAATTGGCTGCTGAAGTTTTTCACCAACTATTGATAACCCCAATTTCATATTTGCTTGATTCAGAAATATTATTCTAGCCGTGGACTAAAATAAGCGAACATGAATGTGAACTTAAAATACATTTATACTGATAAATAAACTTTTCAGGCTTTATGTATTGGGGTCACACAAAATTTTATTTAAAAAAAGATTCTAGTGCTAAAAAATGTTTGGAAAATACTGCTCTATAGGAGACAGTCTTTTAATTTAATTTGTTAATACAATGTTTAATGTCTGAAACGAGCTGCCTAAGACATTTCAATTATTAAATGCCTCTGGATAATGGGAACACTTCTACAAATTAGAGTGTTGATGATCTTCAAAAATGGTAACTTGTAACAAAGAAGAAATTACACTAAAACTTTGATAACTGTCTTAGGCTCTTCTTATAGGAAGCTTTAAACAAGGTTTCGATTTTTACATTCATACATGTATTGTTTCAATCTCAAAATATGGTCCTCCTCCGTGCAACACAATTTCGTACCATCACACACCAACTGTGCTGTGTGTTCTGAAGGCTCAGGTCCACTTCGATGACTTTAGACTTTATTGTGTGGTTTCATTATAAAACAGCTTGTGCACGCCAAACTCAAACAATCTTTTTATTTTAAAATGCACCTCAAAATTCACTTCTGGGTTTTAGTTTTTGTTTAAAAAGAAGCAAACATTCTAAAGCATCAAATGTTACTAGTCTACAATTCATCTTGTTATGAACATTTAGTTTGTGGACGGGACAAGGACACCCATTACATTGATTAGGCACAGTGCTGCGCCGAGAGGCTGGGGGCAGGGCACGCTTGTGTACTCGGGCAGCAGAGGTCTGGATGGAGGCACTTCCACCTCAGCTGTGGGCACTCCTATCTCAATGCCTCCTCTAAAAACTGTTAGTAGGTCTCGAAATCAATACATAAGAGATTGTATGTCACTTGGTTAAAGAACCAACAAACAACTCTACTTGCTTTCTAAATTTCTTAGCAAAGTCAAGATAGATCATGTAATTGTAGCCTCACTGTCATTGGTGGTCTTGATATCCACGTCACAGGACTCTGTTACAGGTGAGACAGAATTATACGATTCCTCTGGTGGTTTCAGAAATCTGGTTGAAAGAGGTCCATGACTACAGATTTCACATTAGAGCAAGGCTCCTATATTTCCTGAATTGGGACAGTGAATATAAATCACAGTACAAAATACTTTTTTTTTTTTTTTTTTACTGGAAAAGCAACAGGTGCTACATATGAGAATCACTTACATAACATCTACTTTTTTAAAAAAATGCAGGTATAAAATATTAATTGCATAGGGATTTAAATATAAGGCCAAGAAGAATATTAAGTAAAGTTAAGAAAAATCATAGAAAGGGCACTATGGTGTCAAAAGATAGAATTTCATTCTTAGAGTAATAAATCTTAATTACTGTCTAATTAAAAAATCACAGTATGTTGCTATAACTAACAGTGAATGTCAACTGTTTCATTAATTCCAAATTGGAAACCAAACGTAGGACTAACAAGAACACAACTAAAGCTGTCTAAACCTGATCAGTGTATTAGCACATCAGTGCCTGGTACGTACCTGATTAGTTACATAAACTACGTTTTGCAAATAATGTAAAGTTTAATACACGTTAACGAGTGTGAGAGCACATCATCACCTCACGCCATCAGTGATTTGTTGGCTTACTTGATAGTGTAATTATTCACTCTTCCCGAGGTACAAGATCCCACCTGGCAGAATCTCTACTCGATGAACTAAGAACACTGTAATTAGCAAAACAGAGTAAAGTTCTACCGCTGAGGACTAATATGAACCGGAGAATTAGGTCCAAACACCAGTATATATATTATCCTTAGCATCGTAGAAGGCAATGAATGATAAGTCCAACTATACTCTGCAGTTTAATGGTTACCACCTAGAGTTCCAGGTAGAATGGTAACTTGTGAGTCTACTTCTCATCTTAATGTTACATACACTGAAGTTTAAAGAGCAATTTCCAAATATAAAAGTAGCTTAGTTAACTTAGTATTGTTATATAGAGTAGTGTGAAGAAAAACAACAACTCCCAAAGGAATTATGTTAAGGTACATGTGGGAATACCCCAACCAATGTTTTAAATGAAAAAGTGCATAAATACAGTAATACTACAAGTGTGTTAACTACAGAACCAATTTTTTCTGGAAGCTAAACAATCCTATTTTCCCCCATTATCTACACATTATGAATTGTTCAGATACCACAAAGCACCGTTGACAGTCTCAATTGCTTGATTATGTCTGAAAGGTCCTTGGACTTCAACTCTACTCCGTTGGGGATCTACCTAGAGCAGAAGTGCCGTCACCTTCAGTTGAGCAGGATTTAATCTCTACCGTTCAGTTCTCGCTTGTTTAGAGACAGCAGGGCAACAGTTTCATTTCGCACTCTTGGCCGGCGTCTCAGATTCCGTGGACTGCCTGCCATCTGTCCACGCCTCCCGGGTGCTCTTCAGAGCGAGGGTCTTCTGCTGGTCAACCACAACGTAATCCACTCTCTCATCGGCCACGCTGCTCCCTGAGCCGCTGCTCTTTTGCTTAAAAGTAAATGAATGAATGAATCAATCAATCAATAACTCAATAAAAACGCCCCATACATTTCCACACATAAAGGAGCACTTCTGCTTCTGAGTAAAATTCGGTCTTAAAATGCAGATACACACGCACAATGAGTAACTCTTGAAACTCCACTTGATCACAAAAAAGATAACATCCCCTCAGTTTAGCTATGTTGTCTCTCTTCCAACTGCACACTGTTTTTCCTTCCACTTAAAATTTTTATATGTCCTAAGAATTGAAACTAAGGCTCTCCCTAAAAGAGGAAAGTCCTGTAGAATAGGGACAGCAGACGCCTGGGTCACCTTCAGGCGCACAACTTGCTTCTCCCTTTAGCCTTTAGCTTAAGCTCACTGTTTTCGAGTCCCAGGAACATCGGTTGGTGCTTACTTTCAGCGCTGTTATGTTTTTTGAAAAACAGTATTTCAAGAATGGTGAATTTCAAAACCTGATGGGCTGACCCTCTTACTCCTAAAACACAACTAATCCTAGCTAACCGAAAACAAAAATAATTATTAGTACAGTGCTGGGCTTGCTACAAAATAAAGAAAATACCCAAGATGTGAGGGAAACAGAGGGAGCTGAAAGCTGCTAAGTGATAAAGGTGGTGCTATCTTTAGGACGAATGTCAGTCCCAGCAATGGACTCAGGAGGCCCTGGGTGGGAAGGCACGTGGAAGTAGAACTACCCTGTTTAGCCAGGGACCCTTGAAGGGAACTGACATGGTCCTAGCATGGTCGTACCACCTGCTTCCTGGCAGAAGCCAACGCAGGATTCCCACAGACAGCCTCAGAGAAGTTAATTCACAGTAAAATTGTATAAAACACACAAAGAAAGAAGCCAACATGAGTGTGAGTTAGCGCCCCGGCTGGTGTGGCCCAGCGGATTGAGCAGTGGCCTACAAACCAAAAGGTTGCCGGTTTGATTCCCAGTCAGGACATATGCCTGGGTTGCAGGTCAGGTCCCCAGTGCAAGAGGCAACCACACATTAATTGTCTCTCCCTCTCTTTCTTCCTCCCTTCCCCTCTCTCTGACGATAAATAAATAAAATCTTTAAAAAAAAGAAAAGAATGTGAGTTAGCAAACACAATAAGGACAGATTCAGACCTCCAAGTACTTCAGATACTGAAATTATTGCATAAAGAGTATAAAATATAAAATATGTATGTATAAAATGCTTAAAGGAATTTAAAAAATAAAACTAAATAAAATAAGAAAGGAATGAGAAGCTCTTCATGTCACCTAAGCTTATGTGGGGGGGACAAGAACCTGAGCAGAACTTCATTTTAGAAATAAAAAATAAAATAATTGAAATTAAAAATTATACAAATGGGTTAATCAGAAGAGTTGCGAATTAGTGAATTTAGTGATAGATTTAAAGAAGTTATCCAAGTAAGCAGAAATGGACAATAAGAGAGAATATGAAAGAGCAATAAGAAGTACAAAAACTAGAATGAGAAGTTCTAACTAACGTCTAATCAGAAACCTCAAAGGAGAGTATAAAGAGCATAGTGGGAAAGCAATATTTAGGGAGATAATGGCTGAAACTTTCTCAGGCCTGACAAAAAAAAAAAATAAAGAAACAATGACAGTATAACTTCTACCAAGCAGGATAAATAAAGAGAAATCTATGTCTAGGTGTCTAGACACACTGTATTAACCCTAAAGAATACTGAAGATACAGAAAAGAGCACGCCACCAGCCAGAAAGAAAAAACGGATCACCTACAACGGAGCTGCAGTGAGATTGACAGCATACTGTTCAACAGGAATGATGGAAACCAGATGATAGCAAATAGTATCTTCTATTTGTGGAAAGAAATTTATTGTCAATCAAGAATTATGAACGCAAAAAAACTCTTTTTCAAGAATGAAGGCAAAATAAAGACATTTCAGTTCAACAAAAGCTGCAAGAATTCACCACTAGCATACCTCCACAAAAGGAAAGTGGTTAGAAAAGGAAGGTCAAGGAGACCAACGGGAATAATAAAGAAAGAAGTTAGCGTACATGCTGGAAAATGTAAATAAACGTTGCCTATATAATAAGAATACTACTACTACTGTCTTATTTGTGGGTTTAACAAAATTAAAAAACTAAAAGTTTGCACAAAAATAGGACAAAAGTCAGACGGGAAGTAATCTGAGCTAACAATGGAAAGAGAGTAAAGATAATTAACTTCAGGATGTGTTAAGTAAGCATTTCAATGGTAACCACTAAAAGAGTATAAAGTGCATAACTTCCAACCTATAAGAAAGGAAAGAAGTAATTTCTTAGTCTCCATAGCTTTGTTACTTGTGATTTATGAAACAGCATTAGATAGTAGATTTTTACTAAATTTAAATTAAACATACTAATAAAATTTCCCCAAAGAAGATACGATTCTTTAGGTTTAAGACATGATCTAACAGTACAGGGTGGGGCAAAAGTAGGTTTTCAGTTGCTCATGTACAAAATGATATAATTACATAAGAGTAACTCCGTGTTTTGCGTACTCACACCTATAAACCTACTTTTGCCCCACCCTGTAGTTACAGAAAGAGGTTTCACCTACTTTACGTGGTGGCGTTGATTTCCCAGAATCTAAGTCTAGATCGAGGTATTCCACTTGTTTGTCTCCTTTGGGCTTGATCATAGGGCTGCTCCCTCCATCCAGACTGTTACTACCAAAAAGATTCTGAAAGAATAACACAATAAAATCAACCTCCAAACATCATAGACATGTGGCTTCTCTCACTTGTTATCTACTTAAGCCTAGATATTTATTTCAGGAGGACACAGCTTGATAACGTCTGCTTAGAAAATTAAATAACCTTTTAGAATTGGGGAAAATGAGTAATGTTTAAAAAAACTGATTAACATAGCTTAGAGTAAGCTAAAAGTAGTTTTAAAAGTCAGTTTTGGGCCCTGGCTGGAGTAGCTTAGTTGGTTAGAGTGTCATCCTGATATGCTAGGGTTTTGGGTTCAATCCCTGGTCAGGGCACACACAGGAAGCAACCAATGAATGCATAAGTAAGTGGAACAACAAAAAAATCGATGTCTCTCTCTCTCCCCACTCCCCAACTCTGTCTCTTGCTCTCTTCCTCTCTCTCTCTCTTGAAATCAATTTTTAAAAACATCCATCATGGTTCAAACCAAGGCTGGGACATTAAAGCTACCATTAGTTGTGACAGCTCAAGCTGAACGTTATTAAAATGATATTTGTAAACTTCAGGATCCCTATACTCCTTGCTTTCAAATTAAATTTTTAAAAAAGTTCTATATTTAAAGTCTTTCACACTGAAATTAGTTTCAAATAAGTATGCTAACTAAAGGCTATGAATAATGACTTTATTGGCAAAGTCTATTTTATTTCAACCATTTGGAATTTTTAACCCTTAATTTCCCCTCTTTTCTATTGGCCTTGACTAGTCTCTAAAAGAAGATGAAGGACAAAGGATGATGGTAAACAGCAATTTTTGCTCAGGTTAAACAGAGTAAGCTGGGATTCAGGGCAAAGATAGCTGCTAGAAAAATACGGTTTAGTCCTGGCTGGTGTAGCTCAGTGGACTGAGCATCAGTCTGTGAACCAAAGGGTCACCGGTTCGATTCCCCAGTCAGGCACATGCCTAGGTTGCACGCCAAGGCCCCAGCAGGGGGCATGAGAGAGGCAACCACACATTGATGTTTCTCTGCCTCTCTTTCTCCCTCCCTTCCCCTCTGTCTAAAAAATAAATAAATTAATCTTAAAAAAATAAAAAAGTTTATGCCTTCATCTGTAAGTAGGGCTGCTGATAGCCCATATGCATTGTTTCTGTGAATTAGAAACAGGTGCTCTTCCTCTAGGGTGACACCACTTTGTGCCTGGGCCCACGGCCTGGTAACAGAACAATGTTTGGACTGCAAGTACTCATGAATGCAGTGTGATGTAATACTACATACTACATACTGTATGCAGGGTGTTTATGCAGTAACCAATCTGTCTGACTGAATGTGATGGCTCTATTTGTAGGAACAGATTTTTAAGCCAAATTTACTACTTCTAATAAACTACTTCTAATAAAACACTGCAAAATATTGACAACATGCAGGGAACAAATTTACTACTTCTAATAAACTACTTCTAATAAAACACTGCAAAATATTGACAACATGCAGGGAACAAAAAAAAAAAAAAAGCAAGTTGTGGTATTTAATTAGTACAAATAGCCATTTTCCCCCTGCCTTTTTTTCTAATTCATAAAGAGACTTATTTTTTTCCCTCTAAATGACTCAGTATTTCATTCTCACATAAAAAAATTAAGCAAGAATGTGTGTGGGGGGGAAAAAGTTTTGTATTCAAATGTGACCAATAAAAGAACACATACCTAGAATTTCCCTATTTGGAAACACCTAGAAATCAGTTATCACAAGGCTATGAAAGGAACCCATGAGTTCATATGATGTACACATTTAATCTCAATAAGTTGTTCCTTAAGAGAATTTCTCAGAATTGCTAGTTAAACTGTTTTCTAATTATTACCAGAACTGGAAATTTTTTCATCTTAAAGTATTGTTGAAATTTATGTCCCTACAGGGAAGTCTATTTGCTCCTGATTTAATCTCAATGGGAAGAGCCTGTCACTGTGTTCTGGTCTTTAACCTGGTGTTTTCCCAAAATGGTTTAGAAAAACCTTAAGATTCTAGGAGCTGTTATGAGTGTTCTGCGAATTAAAAAAATAAAATAGAAACAACAGGAGTACTTTGTTTTTCTAAAATTCTTTTAAAAATACGTAAAATTACTGAACATGTTTCTGTTGTTACTGTTACATAACAATATTTGTCTTCAGTAATGATGTCTCGTTATTCGAATTTCAGGAGTCACTTTAAGGGTTCAATTCAGAATGCCTGGCTTTGTGTTTTTGTATAAATGAGTGGCAGCACCCGGTATACGGTATTTTCTTGGAGTGTTTCAAAAATCAAGTACGTCTTAAAAAAAACTATAACTGGAAGCCTTTTATAATTTTTAACTAATCTTATATCTACTTTTTAGATATTGATATTCCATCTTGACCCTCTATTGGTTTTAAACTTTATTAATTTTAAAAAGCACTCAAAAAGTTCTCTTTCATCCTTTCTCCTTAAGCATAAAGAAAGCGGTAAGGACAAGGCTGACAGGCTGCAAGAGAGAAGAGCAAAGTGAAGATGAAGGCTTTACGTACTGAGTCTTCCCCAGACAGGTTTGGGTTCATGGGGACGTAGTTCTCTTCACTGTCGTGCGAGTCGCTGCTCGACGTTGTGCTGTGCACCGAGTCCGGTCGCGGCGACGTGGGGGCCCTAGAGGAGCTAATTACAGAAATCCTCGTTGCAAACATAAACCGTGACAAAATTTCTAAAATAGCCTCCCAAGTAAAAACGAACGTTAGCTTACATCCTTTCAGAAATAGCTATTTAAGTTTAGAATCATTACTGTACACGTTTATTGTAACACAATTTATTGCACACATTCAAATGCACAGCAAGGATTGATAGCTTTACTGCAAATGTGTATTTTGGGGCATCGAATTCCCCGTGTGGAACAAAGAAGTATTGCTAGTGATTCGGAGGACAAGTAGAAAGTTACTTATAAAAAGAAAGATTTAAGAATTCTTATTGAAAATATATGGATACATAAAACATGAATATAGATTCGACACAGGTTTGTAGCTTCGTATACTCATTTCCCTGTACAGACGTAGACACATCTTAATTAAATAATTCCCACAAGAAATGACCATATTTTCCAGATCTGTAGTTCTTAAAAATTTCTGGCCTCATGAACCCTTTAGCTCTTAGAAACTATTGAGAACTCCAAGGAACTTTGGTTGATAGGGGACATATCTATTGATATTTACCATATTACAAACAGTAGAAAGAATTTTAAACACAAGAATACACAATACTCATTCTATTAGGTGTCACACAGTATCATCCACTGTTGTGTAGCCTCTGGAAAACTCCAGGGTACACTCCTGGGAGAAGAGTGGGAAAAGCAAATGACATCTTAGTATCTCAATGGAAACAGTTTTGACTTCGCAGAACTCCCTAAGGGGGGTTCCCAGACCATCCTTTGGAGACCACTGTTCTCGGTATTTTCCATTATAATGAACAGCCAACCTACATATTTTAAGCAAAGACTTACTCTCGAGCAAAACTCCTCGTGATGGGAGATCTAACTGGGGCTTGTAATTCTTCCCATTCTGGCAAAGGTTTTATTTCTAAAGGTGCTGGCTTGGCTGAAATAAAAGAGAGAAAAAGAGATTTGAGTGTGCAGAAATTTGGAAAACAAAACCAGACCTGTATCTCTATTTATATGTTATAACCAGAGTACACCCAAGACCAGCCAGGGTCACAGATGAAACAAGGTTCGTGGGTGTTATGTGATTTGCCCAAGGTTACACAGTTGAATGGTTAGCGACAAAGGGAATCAGATAACGTTTCATGATTGTTGATTAAAAGCCTAAAGCTCTATTATAACATGTTCCTTCTTAAGTAAATATTTTATGAGGAGAAACTAAAGGAGAACAAGAAAGAGTAATGTGATGCAATTCCTTTACAGTTACTCGATTTACACCTTTCATGATTTTCTTATTCATTTTGACCTAATTTTATCTTTAAATATGGACACTTAATCTTCTATGTTAAAACACCCAGATTCTTCAATATTGAAGCTTCAGTTATACAACTATACATATAAAATAATGTATAAAATGTATTAGATACAAAACTTTGCTAAAACCAAAAACAACAACAAAAAAATTAATGACCGAATCTTCTCAATTAATCCATGCCCAGTCTGGAAACAGATAACGCAAAGCAGTAACTTTATCTTTAGAGTCAAACTCAGCTCTGAGAAAAGGCCATAATTAAACAATGACCTCAAATTTTTAGTTTAATTTAATAAACAATACCAAACTAAATAAAAATAAATAAATGCTAATATTCTTATTAGTTTTAGTTTAGTAAAGTGGTCTTTGTTCATTTACCTCATTATCGCAGTAGGCCATTATTACGCTAGTATATACCACAGAGCTCTCTCACCCTTAACATTGACTGAAACATTTTTCAGAAATTAATGACATGAGCAAAAAATTAAAACAATATTACTTGTTAATATTAATTCTATTTTAGGAGACCATTTAAACATGCTAGGTAAGTATTTTAGTTACCTTTCATCCTGCCATTCTAAAGAAAAAAATGTTCATTTTTCCAGGTTTCCTCCTTCTACTCTTGGTCCATATATGTGTACTTTTAATCAACTATGGTATAATTACCATCAAAGTATAAAATAGGTGATCATTTTAAAGAGCTAGGCAGATTCACTGGGACTTATAAGGAAGTATTTTTATCAACTCAAATACGAAAGCTCAATGTGGTTTTCTGAGGACTGATATAAGTTCAAGGTCATTTTGCTTGTCTCCGCACTTGCAATGGACGTGCACAGAATGCTGTGCTCACTGAAAGTATTTCTCTCACTTTTATGTTTCACTTTTCTGAAACCCAAAGGTTAATAGCAATCTACCTGTCAAATTCCAAGTCATGGCATAAAACAATTAACCCATGGAAATGAGCCTGTATTCTATCTCAGAAAACATACATTTTATTTATATACATATAAATATATATATATTTATATATATATGTGTGTTTTATATATATATATATAAAAACACAGGAGACAACCGGCATTCACAAAGCAGCTCACGAGTTTAAAATAAACAATGTAGTGATGTCTCAAGGGTTAAAAGAATGCAAAAGGACAAGACTGAATATCACATATTATCAAATATTTAACACACTGTTGTTAATGGCAAAACAAGGAGACTCATTGTATGTTATGGGAAGCATTCACTTTAGAAAAAATGTGCTAGAAAGCTTTATTTACAATAGTAGTTGGATTTAAGCCTCTTTACTTTTAAAGGGGAAAAAAAAATCACAAAATAAATAAAGTCCCAAGGCCCCATCGAGCATGCGGTGCTAGAGTACATACCCTTTCTTCTTGTAGCAAAGTCACGTATGGTTTGTGAATCAGTTCGCTCTAAACCATGGGGTTTGGGTCTTAAAATTTTAGGGCTTTGACCTAATTGGTAAAAAGAAGACTCTCTTAATATGTTATTTTTTAATTGGAAAAATGGATTCTGTCAAAAAGCAACAGAGCCCTGAGTAGAAATGTTACATCTCAAAAGAATAAACACAAGTCTGTTTGTGGAGACTGTTTCGGCCTTGCTACCTACCATTCATGCTCAGTGCCCTGGAAAGGAAAGGACTGCACGCAAGGGACGGGGCCAAGTGTTATGAAAGATGGTAGGGTTTCAGTGGGATAAGTGGCCTGTTTAGTTCTTATCTTTATTTGTGCCAAGGAGGAAAAACACGTCCCATGTTAGTTCTTCTAACATGCCTCAGAAAACTGGGTCGAATAAAAAAAATTTAAATCTCAGTCGGATCTCAAGTACATCTCTTCTTTAAAGTCTGGTGTCTCATAAGAAAGTACCCAGGCCTACTTTCTTTCTTAATAGTACTCTCTCAATTTGGTGGAAGTTTTTTAAAAACTTTCATTTGGCTTAGCCACCCCTTTCCCTTCTGACCAAGCCCCTTCTAAGCAGCAGGTGGATGCTACAGTGCTCGCTGACCCACGACCAACATTTGTTTCCCCTGGATACTCGGTGGCTGGCTGGTGACATCATTTTGCAAGGATCGAGTATCTAGATTCTGGAACTGCTGACTGTTCAGCTTCAGTTTAAGGATTTGAAGGCATAAATGCATTTCCTGTCATTTTATTTTCATTTAATCTGTGGTACCTACAAGTACTGATGAAAAACCTTACGAAAAAGGCAGGTTAACACCCAGCAGTTGGCCTCATACTTCATCCCTGCAGGGACCTGGGTGTCCAAACAGCAATATCATTTAAAGAAATTATTCAAGCTACTCTACTCTTAATGGCACCAAGTTTTCTTTTTTTTACGGCATTTACAAAGCTCAGGTGACATCTGTTAGGTGTCGAAATAAGAATTCGCTAATTTCTAGCAGCTTATCTACCAAAATCTAAGTTTCTTAAAGTGTGATTATCTAGATCATAAGACATGAAAATTCCCCAGTTAACTCATTTTCTAGTCAAGCAATTAATACATTGAGTCAATTCAGAAGTGAGGCAGGCCTACCTCAAGGTGTAATCGCTAAAATTCTGGGCCGTGATCCTGCCCCAACACTGACCTATCCGGGGCCCGGGCTAGCAAGGGCACTGTTTTAAAACAAAGGGGCACGTCACCTTTTTATACACTTCCAAAATAGTGTACTTCCCTTCCAAAAAAAAAAAAGTAAGAGGCAGAAGATAAGGTTTTCCATAGAAAAATACATTTATTTTAGAGCTGAAAGGCCCTTCCAGACCAAATCCAGCTTCATTTTACGGCTGAGATGCCTCTGGAGAACGAGAAGAGGCGAAGTGACTGAATTAAGGCCTCCGCCAGCCCCCCGCCTGCTGGCACCGTGGTCCTGTGCTTCCCCCCTTGCTGTGACTCTCCATCCCGTCGGAAAACACAGCATCTTAGAAAATCAGTGTCTGGAGTGCAGCTCTGAACTCCTCAGTTGCCTAAGATCTTGCACCGACCTGAACGCCCCAGATGGCGGCTATGTGAGGTGATGTTTAAACATTACAAATTGCTTTTAGAACTACTTTCGGCTCCTTGGTGCTCACTCAGTATGTTCTGTGTCCTCTCTCTTTTCTGAAAGACCCACTTCCATTAGCTCTCAGCTTCCTCCTGACTTTTCATTGCCATTTATCTACCAGCAGTCATTCTTTACATTTCTCAACTTTCGCCCTCGGTATCTCACCTATAGCTGTGGCTAAATAATCAAGGTCACGTGTCTGCTAAATCCACCTGGTTATAGCCTAGTCCCATGCTTCAGTTGTCCAACAGGTCACCTCTACTACCCTTCCAACCCTTGACACTACGCTTATCGTCTCCCTCAAAACCAATGCCATCTCTCAAGTACTCTCAAGGGTGCTCCTCGGCTTTCTTAATAGGACAGCACTGTATTGAGTGAGATTTTTAAAGTGCATTTACAAAATTTACAGGTATTAGCTCCACCCAAAGCTTAAGGCTGATTTTAGGATAAAAGTTGCAACATGGATATGGTGCACTGAATTGTGCCGAGTCACTTAGATGTTTTGTGAGCTTTATTTCTCTATATCTTTCCAAACTCAATTTGACATTTGTGTTCCAGGCAGAAATAACAGTTATGCCCAAATGTTAGCTCAGCAGTACTGACGAGGAGAGAAAAAGTCCAAAGTGTAAATATGCTTGTCTTAGCCTCATCTCCTCTTCTACTGCCTGTAGGCAAATCCTTGAAGAAAAGTGTGAAAATAAAGAGTAAGTAATAAGAATTCTAAAGTAGAGGTAAAAATGAGCCAATCTGAAGATACATGGATTCCCAAATTCTGAGCATAAACAGGGAAACTCATTTGAGCCTCAATTTTTAAATCCAAGGCAGTTACAACTTGGCTTTAGCTAGACTTAGGCTGGAACAAAGACAGCAACATTTATTTTTTTCATTTAGCAAAAAGCAAGGACTACTGGTGAAATTCCTCTTGTGCTTTAACCCTTATGGGTTAAAACGGCTGTCACTGGGTCATGTGATTGTTCCCTTGCTTGGAGTACAGGTGGGTAAATCTTGATCTCTAGTTTAGATCTTTCCCCCAGACCCTAATTCAAGTATCTGAGAAACCGCCCTCATGGGTGTTCGGCAGGCATTCACACTATATGTTCCAAACGGGGCTCATCCCTCTTTGATTCACTGCAAACCTGCTTTGCGCCCTGTACTTCCAAGGCCCCGAGTGGATCTCTTCGGCTCATCTAGCTTCCACTTTCTCTCCAGGCTCCCTGTATCAATTTTACTTTTCATTTGTAATGACAATGTAACAGTTTGTTTTCATTCACCCAAGAGTTTTTTTAAAATCTGTGCATCTGAAGTCCTTCCTTCCTGTATTCACGTGCACCTCACTTACCTGGTTGTCCCAGGAGTGGTGAACTCACGCTGCATGGTTAACTGACCTCCCACCTGTGCTCCAAGTGCCCTCAGAGCTTTAAAAGTCATTGTATGTCCCCAAGTTGAGGGAGCAGCTGAGAGCCAAGGAGACTGTTGTTACACTTTTCTCATTTGATCATCTCTAAGCCAAGGCTTCAAGAATGCTGGACTAGGAAAACGGGGCAAAGCACTCTCTGAGAAAGATGTTGCAAAAGGTATGATTTTATATCATTTTACATTAAAAATACAATTTGTTTCTATCACATAGTTAAATCTCAGAATGAGCCTTCTAGAGGCCAAGCGGATTATGTTACTTCCCTGCATAAAACTCTTTAATGGTGAACTCAGAATAAAGCCCAAACTCATCAGCGAGGATCATAACACTCTCGGCTTCAGGCACCTGCGAGGCATTTGGCACCGGTTCCCCCATTCATACTTTCCTCGCTCCCTCCCTCCCTGCCACCCACCCATGAGCCAGCCCCATCTCCCTTGTTTTTGAAGGGTCTGGGTAGGCTGTTTGTTCTGACTAGAAGATCCTCCGCCACCCTCCCCTCCTCTACCGGTTACTTAATTGCCACTCACCCACTCAGACTTTCCTCAGGGAGCTTAGCTAATGGTGCCAAGAGCTTACCTCAACCACAGCCCCTTTCATGCTAATTATGATAATGTGTTTACTTTTCTAGCTCCTCCACTGGATGGGAGCTTCTTCAGGGAAGCCATCTTTTCTTCCCTGGGTTTAAAGACCCAAGACCCAGCAGAGGGCATATATTTGCCTATAGTTGGTAGGCAAATCTGCCATATATAAAGCCGGTGGTGTATAATGATTGATGTTATAATTTTTTTTTTTTTGGTCTTTAACAGGAAAAAAAAAAATGAATGAATGTTGTTTTAAAAGTTGGTCATCCCCAAATAAGGTCAAGTCAGTCACATGAGGTTGTTTCAAACAAGCAGATGCAATTTTTTTTGCAAAGTCCATACACTATGAAGTATTATTTTACTAGGTACTGCTTACATATGTATACATTCAACTCAAATTAGAATTATTTATACTCTTCTGAAGTTTTACAGGTTATGCTACTATTCCCAGTAGACATTTCAAAGTTCAAGAAAGAAGAAAAATAATTCACATTATTGTCCTCTGCTAATTCCAAAAAGTAATCGAGGTAGCAAAACGAAAACTTTCACACCTGTTTTAATGGTCTTATTGTAGTGAGAAGAATATAATAATGATAATTATATTGGAAGGTCAAGAATATTCAGGGGGAAAAACCCATAGGCAAAGGCTGTGCTGTAAAAATGCACTCCACATTCATCTCCTCTAAACTGTAACACCAAACAAAAAATATGCCTGCGATTCAAACTTTAATGCTTGTTTGTTAAAATCTAGTTATTTTTACTGGTGTCACTCACCCATCTTCCAAACATTTATTATAGTATAAAAGCCACTTTGAGAAAGCATGTTAATTTTCAATTACATTAAAAAAATTCTTTGGAAGATGTCTTGAAAAAAATGTTGACAGAAGATATATCTCACTGTGCCCAGAAAAGACCCACCCAGGGAAGCTCTTTACGACTGGTCTTCTCAGTGCTTCCGGCACCAAAGGGAAGACCCAGACCCGACACTACTTTAACCAAACTCATGGACAAAAAGGCTACCAGAAGTAGCCTTGTGCCACTTTTTAAAAATCAACACCATAACTAATGGCCAGAACTACTGCAGAAAGCCATGAATGGACAAAGCCAAACAAAGCAAAATAGAAAGACAGCATTTGAGGTTCAAACAGCTGCTCTGTCATGTTACACGGAGACTGGATGGGGGTCAGGGGTCCTAGATAAGTGCAGTGATTAAATATGGTAGATTTATATAAAGACTGACTTTAAGAGAAGCCATGATAGATCTTACAGAAATTTCTCACGCTTTACAAATTGCTTTTCCATTAAAATATAAGTTTCAATGAAAACAATCAAAACATGATTTGTACTGCATTTCCAATGGCTCAGCTGCTTTCCTAATATTTAATACAACACACAGAAATTAATGTTTTTCTCCTCTAGTAGTACACACAAAACTTGGTTCAAAATAAGTACTATCATGACAGAAACGGTATGAGTGAAAATATAGACCCCATGGGGTTGGGGGCGTAGGCAAAGGATTCATGAAACTACATGAAACTTATGGGTTTAGAACATCTATGTATTTCTGCAGCTTAAATTACTCAGAAGTATTTGAAAAACGCATCTGCACCACTAACTACAGCAGCTGACATCTATAATTGGGGATATAAACAAGACTAGAATGTCACTCATTTATTGTAGACCCAAAGAGGACTCCAGAAACTGGCTATATTGGATGTTGAACTAGTTATACTAGGCTCTGAAACTAATCAAGCCATATTTGATAGAATTAGGTTTACTTATTATTGGGTTTAGTTAATAAGAGATACTAGAATAATAGATTAAGTCATGTATCTGATGTCACAGAATTAGAAATTTAGAACAATCTGATGCTATGCATAATTAAGAGAATTTCATGATTAAATAAGACATTTCTTTTACAGTTTGAGTTCTGAAAAATAAATTTTACTCCAAGATCTGAACTGGGGTTTTAAAATGTGTTTTTCTTGAATAGTTACAACTTTCTAAAGTGGGTTGACAAAGTTTGCCCTGCAATATTAAATACCTTCTCATGCATCCTCGCTTGTAACGTTTTTATTGAAAAAGTAGGATCGTACTAAAGAAAAGCAAAAAAAATTCTTTATTACTATGATTTTAGTGATCTCTTTACTGTTTTGCTAATCACATGCTCCTTGATTTTGCCAAAAAAATGATGTGAATATTTACTCTGGGTGCTTTCTTGGTTCATTTTGTATCTAAGAAAAGATACCAAATAAGCAATCTGGCCCATGAACTCAGAACTGTCTCTCAACAGTTCAGTTACTTTTTAAAAAAACACTAAATATAATTTCCAAAAGTAACCAAGAACCTGCTTTGTTTTATTCTAGTGTGAAGTCACTTCAGGGCAGTAAGAGAACTAGGACAATTACTGTCATGTAGTAAAATATATAGTACTTTTGCTATACATATATGGAGATATAATTATACAAATATGCAATATATATCAAATATATTGTATACATGCCATATATTTTGATACATGTTATACTATGGGATATATGAGCTCTATCAGACCTAGATAATACTGAAAGCATATCATTATGATTTTAAAACTTTTCTATATATAAATACGGGTTTGTTTTTTTTTGATTCTGCATTATGCTTCCCACATAGAATCATTAACTGTGAAAACTAGCGGGACTTTTCAAACTGTTCTGCACAGCCCAAGGGGAGGAAGGAACAGGCAGGGAACAAAACAGACGGGCCTGGGAGCCTGTGCCCGCACCCAGTCCCTACCACCTCTGCCTTTATGGGGGACCTCGCAGTGTAAAACTGTTACATTTGGGGTTAAAAGCTGCAGCTCTGCCGCTAACAGGCACTAATTACAGAAAAATAAGAAAACCAGTTTAGGATTAAATTGAAAATTTCCGGATTTCAAAGAGTTCGGGACACTCATATCTTAATCCTTCAGCAACCTGTGAGCTCAGGGATAAATGCACACGTGTCCTAACATACTTTCACATGCTGTAAACGAAGAAAAGGACCAAATAATGTGTTAATAGGCTTAAAGACAAATGAGGACAAAGAGTAACAGAAGCAAAAGTTATTACATAAAAAGCCAGTGATGCTCAACACCCTTTCTAAGATACCCATACTGATTATGGCCCTGCTTCTGGGGGTGTCTGGGTGGCCGTGGATGTGACACATGACCATCTTTCCAGCTGTGGGGCCAAAGATGGGCACCCGACCCAAGAGCAGCCGAGCTGCTGCCTGGCCTACAATCTATCATGTGGCACGGTGTGAAAAGACAAATGAGGCCAATCAAATTCTCTGTGAGCGGCCTGAAGTGAGTAAGTAACGAAGGAGGCACTTTAGCAGCCCTGGGACCTGCAAGGGCACAAAAAAGGCGGCCAGGAGGCAGACTCCAGCCACAGAGGGGCGCTGTAGGCCAAAGCTCTGGGAAAGCAGAAACCCTTGTCAAGTAGAGGACACAGAGAGGAAGGAAAAAAAGAAGGAACGGATGTAAGAGAGAACAAAGCAGATGCAAAGACTTCCCCCAGGACAGACATGCAGAGAGCAGGTTGAAGCGACAGTCCCCTGGGAGTGCCTCAGTTCCCAATCACGGTCTCACTTCGACACAGGTGTATCCTACTTAGAGCAAAACAAAACTCATTTTCTTAAGATGCTCTGAGTCTCTATCTGTTGCCCACAACTGGTACTTAATTAGAATTAATATTAATGATCTCAGCCCAGGTTAATGAGAAATTTATACAGACAGTACTTGCCCTTAAAAAGCTACATGCAGCACCTGAGACTATTCAAATGTGCTGAGTACCCCAGGAATGGTGCCACTCGTCACATAGCTGATATACTCCCTTACTTGGTTGTCCAGATTAAGTCACGCCAACAGCATGCTGGCACAGAGCTAGCTGTCTGGGTTTTAACCACTCAAACCCAAACTTTACAAACGTGGGTATATATCACCAATTTGGCTGAAAAGCTTCCTTTACACTGAGTTCTTAACAAACTATGCTACTTGAGAACTTAGTGTTACTTATGAAGGCCAGGATGAAAGAACAGACTAGAATCATTTATACCCCAGTAAAGGAAGAATAATTTTAAAGAAGTTGTTACACAAACAGCATGGAAAAATTATACAAGCAACCTCACTGTCGGGCACATTACCAATCTCTAGTCTGGTTTGACACTGTATACTTTGGTTTGGTCAGCAATGTCTTATTCTTTTAAAATAATTACATTAGTTGTTAGAACTTAAAAGTCAAAAGATAATACACATAAAATCGAAAATTTCTGGCTTCTCTTGATACATCAGAAGATTTGCATGGACCGGTCTTTATTATTTCCAGAAGTCAGCACAGGGTTGTAGCCAGAGAACAGGTAGGTCTCCCAATCAGGGTACTCGAGTTTCTCTAGCTCCCTTCTGCTCCCTGACAATCCTTGTGTGTGTTTTAGTTTGTAACCCCTGCTCTAGAGATATGAGATTTAAAAATCTCACCTGGGCATTGACATATAATAATTATTAATCTATGAACAGCAATGCCACTTAGACAAGCTAACAACTAAGGTCCTATGAAACACTTCAGAGTTTCCGGTCCCAATTCCGTTCTGGGTTTAATGACAGTTAAAGCAGACAGGCCGCCCTGAGACCCCTTCCTAAGTTGTGCTCTCCTTACCTTTTCTGTCTGGCTTGAGGTTCCTATCCACGGGGGGTGGTTCACAGTCTGCAACAGGTACGGGCCTTCGGGGAGGGGTCTTTGGGCTGGACCGGAAGCCCATATGAGCAGGAGGAGGCACTTGCATTCCAAATGAAGAGAAATCAAACGTCCCCGGAGTCATTGGCACATAATTTGCTTCCTGAATTGGTTCTGTAAAACTGCTGGAATGTTGCCGAGGCGGAGAGTTGGGATTCATCGGGACATAATTTTCATCCAGCTCTTCACTTGATATACTTCCCACTGTCAACACATTTTTGATTTTCTAAAACACACATACATTTTTTTTAATAAATAAAAACTGTTGTCACACAAAAAAACGTAATTGTAAGACACACCTATTCATATGCATTTGGAATGGGCTTTTATTTCATGATCTCATTTCGTCTCAGGGAGCTAAGCGTGAAGATTTTTGACAATGAAATATACACTCAATGATGCCAAGGTCAATTATACTTACAAAGTGGTTATGGAAGCCTTCAAGTGAACTAGATCTATCACTTGGAAATGTTCGTGGAATATCATAGCAGTCTTGAGAACTAGCATCTAAAATAAAGAACAAACTATCAACATTTTTCCCCATAGTTGCCCATTCTCAGGGTAATCGGGAATGACCTATTCTTTCTTTCCCTCTTTAAACACATGCACATACAGGCACTTACGCATGCAGGTTTTAAAAAGGATGCTCACAGCACAGTTTCTTGAACTGGTACATTAAAGCACTAGAAAAGCAGCCACTCACTCATATACTAATCAGTACCAGTACTTGATTATGACAGTGAGTGACTGTCTAACTCTGGGATGAGATGGGTTATCTAAAAATGGAGAAAGAGCCCTGGCTGGTGCGGTTCAGTGGACTCATGGCCTACCTGCGAATCAAAGGGTCACCGGTTCGATTCCCCAGTCAGAGCACATGCCTGTGTTGCAGGCCAGGTCCCCAGTAGGGGGGCGTGCGACAGGCAACCACACATTGACGTTTCTCTCCCTTTCTCTCTCCCTTTCCCTCTCTATAAAAATAAATCAATAAAATCTTTTTTAAAAATAAAAATAAAAATGAAGAAAGATATGCTTCTATTTTCTTATCTTTTGTACCATCCTGGGCCTAACTTATATCTCACTAACTTATACTCAGATTACACAAACACTTCAAGGGAGTTAGAAATTGGTACCTAAGGGCTAATAAGCACCGACGTAACTACTCTTTGTGATGCATTAAATCTTTATCTTCTTTCAGACAGTTATAACTCTGAAACAAACTAGAAGTGTGTGAGCACACAGTTTTTAAGGGATGTGCCTTTTACACTTTGGCTTTCTATTTTTAGGCCTTAAGAATCGCAGGGTATAACCCAGACTCAATTTTTCTCCTCCCGAGGTCTGTAACAAGGACTAAGGGGAGAGAGGATTCAGAGTTTTAAAAATAAGTAACACCAAACAAAAATAAGAGTGGCTTAATTGGAACTGATTGTTACCTGTTAGACACAACGTAAAAACTGCTTATCTAGGAAGGAAGGAAGTGGAGCCGAACAGATGCGACACACAGAAGTGGCCACAATGGCTCACACACACAGGGAAGGGTAGGAGTCCCAGACACTGGGTGGCTGGCCCATTTCCTGCCCCTCTGCTCCATCAGGGGGTCCATCCCCCAGTATTTATAGAAACTGGGAGAGAGGGGTGCACCCATCCCAAGGCAGGAAGGAATTCCTAAGGCCGTACTTCTTCAGGGATGGAAAACTCTAACTCCTTCTCCCTTCCAGCAGACCACGCACCCAGGCACCCGTCGCACGCACAAACACCCTCCTGGGAATCTACTGAGACTCCGCTATCTTTGCTACACGAGTGGGTAACTGTAGGGCTAAAGAAGCCAAGGGCCACCGTCTGACATCCCACTATGTTTCAAAGAGCGACTCTTCGGCAACACGAAGAGTCTCTGTCATGAGCCTCTGACAGAGCGGACACCGACGAGAGCTGACCTTTCCGCAGCTTGTTCAGATCCACGGTGGAGATGGTGTTGCTGCGGGAGGGCGGCACGCCTGTGGTAGGGATGCAGTAACTGCTGTCGGGGTCCGAGGCTGCGCGCGGGACGCTGCACGTTTCCACCGGAGATCGGTCGTGAGCCGGGTGCGGCTTTGGTGGCCGGGGGGGTGGAGTATCTGGAATAGTGTCTAGCTTTGACGTCTGTCCCAGGGTTCCTTCTGGAAACGTTCGTGGAATCTGGTAAGTATTACCAGGAGTTGAAGGAATGTCGTAACTAATAGACACATGCCTCAGTTGAGTCTCTAGACTCGACGTCCCAGATGGGGTATTAAAAACATAGAGTTCTCCGTCCGCTTCGGTACTCGACGGAGACACCTTTGGTAAAACATCGTGGGAATAGCTCCTGGGCAGGTGATACAGGCTGGAGTCTACAGAAACGGACGCGGCACGCGGTGGCGGGGAGTCATACATGCTTTGCTGCTGGAAGAAGCCATTCACCCCGTGTCTGCTCTGGGAGGACGCAGGGTTTTTATGAGAGGGGACGTTATCATTGCAGTCCGTTTCAGAAGAGGTGGATTTTGCAGAATCGGCATGTGTTCTAAATGAAAATTGTTAACGACAGAAAATAACACACAGTGAAGACACAGGACTACATTTTAATATATATATACTTACATAGCTTAGCAATCAAAATCCATGGCTTTTTTCATTAGATAGATACATAGATACAGACTTTTTTTTTTTTTTTGGTGTGATCCATAAGATTTAAAGCACGAATGCTGCTCATTTTTTATGATTATCCACCAGACAACCAAACCACCACCACAAAACCATCACAAGCGTTCTCTCTAATTTCTGTGCTGGACCTTCCCACACCCCCAAGTCCACCTAGTAAATCCACACATTGAAACCACAATCCCTGAAGTGCCGGAATTAGAAAGGTACAAAACTCGGAGAGAGGTAAATGATTAAGGCAAAGACACAAGGAAAAGCATTTCCTCTGAAGAGCATGCAACAGCCTGGTGCCAACGTAACTTCGCAACTTCTCAAGGTGACCCCTGGCATTTTAGCCCACCTGTGGCAACTCCACTGTGCTGTAAACCTGGAAGTCGCTGATCACGTGGCACTGAATAAATTCAGTGTGATCTACAAGGAGGTGGCAACTTAAACGGTTTTGGTACCTTCCTTTCTACTAATTTTCTTTAACGAGCATTGAACTGATACTGTAATGAGGATCAACGTACAAGCCACAGAGTGAGCCGATTCCAAACTGTAATTAACCTTGAGGCACCACGTTAAGAGTATTTTTTATGCTTTGGGTACATTTTCAGTCTCTGCATGTAGTAAAATCACAAAATTTGGGTATAAGGCAAAATGAAGTCCTGCAGGAGCTTAAACATACTGATTTTAAAAGTAAACTTCTGGTAGTTTTTTAAGGGTTTGCCTTCCCTATCTCTTAGTAACACCTGGCTGTGTGTGCCCCACTTACGCACTAGGACTCCCCACCACTGTAATTATTAAGAGCCCGTACTGCGATACCGAGATTCCCCTCGTCCCTCACTGATCACTCCCTTGTTCGCTGACTAGCTCTTTCTTCCTATCTCTTCGCCTGGGACTGACCCACAGAACACAGTCCTCTCGTTCTTGACTACACACGCCGTTCAGGTCCTCCCGTCTCATGTCAATGCTGACAACTCCCATCTTCTCACATAACTCTGGCTCCGTACCTTGCAACTGCTTCAATGTATTTCCACTTGGTTACCCCAGTATCACCTTTGCCATGCGTACCAAACCCAACCCAACTTACTTCTCCAACTGACTGCCCTTGCCGATGTGCCACGGAAAGAAATGTCTTTATTCAGGCTCTCTGGGCTCAACACCCAATCAGCTTTGAATCATTCTCTTTGATCTCCACCATCACTTAGGCACAGAGTCTTTTTTTCTAACCAAATGTCTGTCCTCTGCTCTATTTCCACTGTCACCACCCCAAGTTCAGGTCCATGTCTCTGCTAAGTGCGACACCACCAAACCCTCCTAAGTGAACTTCTTTCCTCTAGTTCCTCTTTCTTCCAATATGCCTGGAATCATACTGTTAGGCTGTGGTAAGATCAATATTTTCAAAATACGGTTTTCTTGTCATTCACCTACCCAGAGGTAATCCTGTTTAGGGGCCCTACAGATAGTGAGAACTCCAAAAAGCCCACAAACCGCTCCCCTTAGCACGGACGCTACTAATAACCTGGCTCCGCCTTTGATGTCCCTTTCTTACACCCTACTATTCCCCAAAGGAAACCAGCTCCTCCCCACTGTCTTCTCCCCCTCACTCTCATTCTTGCTTCTCTTTTCCCTCAAGCATTTTTATTCAGATTACTAATGATAGTCTCCTTTTCTCTCACCATCCGGGTATAGTTCAAATCCTGCTCCTCCTAGTGGAAGAGCTTCCAGCCTATCTACCCGTATTCTAAAATGTGCTCTGGCACTGAATTCCCACATGGGAGTTATAGAATGCTATAAGTACAATAAGCAATAAACTTACTGGTTTTGACTAGCTTATAGTTTAGTGGAGAATGAATAAAAGTATCAATTATTTCCAACTCTGTGATAAAGCAGAGATACGGAGGTGCAACCAAGATGCTATGAAAACACTGAGAGGCATTTAGTCCAGCCTGGGAGTTTGGGAAAATGTTTCCTACACGTGTCTGAGCTGAGGCTTGCAGGCTGAACAAGATTTTGCAGGCAGTTCTCATGTCGTGCCTCCATCTATACACACTTAATGCTTAGGTGTTTTGATTTCCTCACAAGGTTACTTGGGAACTGTGACGGTGACTGTTATCTGAGGGGGCTGTGACTTATGTCATTAGTTTGTACCTTCACAGCAGCGCCCAGCAAAATAGTAGGCACATCATAAATATTTGTTAACTGTCACTTTTGCAAAAAAGTAGATGCAAAATATATATGTGCATAATTTCTACTACAACAGGGAAGCTGTGGTAACAGTGAGATTAATGAAAGACATTACATAAAACGAAAAAAAAAATGTGCTGAAAATTGTCCCTTAGCTCTTTGTTGGCTTTTGAAAAGTTGATATTGAAAAATAATTGGTGACTCTCTGTAAAATAAAATCTTAGTTAGTAGCACAGGTAACAAAGCTGCGAGTGTGTAATTTTAAATACTCACGGCAAACAGGCAAAATCAAGTTAGAATTTGGTATTATTAACGAGTGCTGATTTATAAAATTTTTTTTTGCTCTTACAGGTAAAATTCCATTAGAACAAATATGTAGAAATCCATCTTTGGAATGTTTGTTTCCATTATCTTAGGAAATAGGTCACAGAAACTAATTTGTGGATCTTAACAAATTCTACATAAAATTTTTTAAATAAGTGCTTTGTATATTCCTAGCCTAGTAATAGTCACTTTCTACATGAAAAAAAATCTTTGTTATAAAAAACAATGCTTAATATCTAATAACCCTGTTTAAATATCTTTCACATCTACTATGCAATTCACCCCCACATCTATACTAAAAATTAAGATAATAAATATGCCCAATATCATTAGTTGTCATAGCTGTCAATGGCGGAGACAGGTCTCCTGATCATTATTTTTCAACTCTAACACCTACCATTACTTCAAGCCTTCTGATTACTCAATATCAAATTAAAATATCTTATAGCTTCGAAGAAGAGAGGGGTCTTGGAGCAGAGATGGAGATGAAAAGAAAACAAGGATTTGGGAAAGTCTTTACGATCCCTCTGATCAAGCACTGAAATCCGCATATTCCTTTCTACTTAAAATTTTGTAAAATTAAGGCTTGGGTAAGATCTGCTTCATGGCAAGGTATGAAAAACCAAATGTCGTAGCTTTTAGCAATATATTTGATTTCATCAAATTTCACTAAAGCTGAATTTGTATGTTCCATAGATTTTGCCCTATTGGGATTTTACCTGTACGATTAATTTCTCACACAGATCCAAAGCAACCACACCACACTCACTGCAATGGAATCGTTTTGCTTTCAAAATCTTCTAGTAGCAGGTATTCCTCTGCTTCTTCAGAAACAAAAGATGACCCTTGGCTGGTTTACAATCACATAAGAAACGGAGCAAGATCACCATTTATGAATCAGGGAAATCTGTTCGGCAAGTAATACTGTGAGTCTGTAACAAAGACTATGAAACAGAAGACAGGGTCCCGACAGAGCTTTCGCTAAACGCGCTCCTTGCCAAAGACGCTAGAGGTGTTTCTTCAAGAAAATCTCGTGAATATCAGAAATCCTTGGTGGAGGACTATACACTTGAGATACATAAAATATAAGCCTACATAAATGGTTTCTTTTAAACCTTCATATCAGGGTTTAAAAAGTATAAAGGTAAGATTCCTCAATGTGTACAAACATACACACACACAGGCACACGCGCACGCACGCACACGGCATACGTGGTTTACCTGGTGGGTTCGGGCTTCTTGCTTTGACAGTTGATCAGCAGGAGGTAGTCTTGAGGATCCTCCTGGATGCCAAGAGTTTCCAGATGTGGTGGAAGGTTAATGAGCTGATACGGAGGAGGCTGGGCAGCAGGGGATGAGTCCACCTGGGAGGACGGTGGGGCTGTAATTACAGCTGAAGGCAAATCCGCTGGTGCTTGTAAGGAGCTGCCAGAGGGCTTCACAGGATCTGCAACACCAAAGCATGACCATCATCCTCTATTCTGTTTTAAGAATTTCTCCTTAAGCAAAGCCACTTGAATGCTTGCAGATAAATTGTTTAATCACATGGAAAGAAGCTAACCCACGATCATGTCAGTTAAAACAAATACAACCTAAATGGCAACATTTATGCAGAAAATAATTGGTTCATGTCAAAGTGATCGGAAGAGTAGGGATCTTTCTTCCAGAGGCTCTAAAAAAGCCTTGGTGAGCCTTGCCTTGAACAGTCTGCAGTTCTGAGGGTCCCAGAGGGAAGATGTCCTACAATCTTAGCACCAAAGGCTTATTTTTTCCCATGATAATAAAGGGCTTTCTAAGCTAAGCCAACCTTCCAAGATGACCCGTGTTACTATGGGTTGGCTCGTGACCCCCTCTTTATTCAGCTGTTCTTCCTCTCTACTTCTCAGCAGTCTAGGGAGACATCGTTCTAATTGTGGGGTTCACGTCTGGGAAAGGAGCTTTTCTTTAAGGCATCAACCTCTCCCCTCGGCTCGTTGTCTCATTTGCCATTTACTGGATTTCTGTAGGATTTTCATGCCAGAAGGGTCGGCACGTAAAGAAGGAATTTATTAAGCACTCCATTATGTTCTGAGAAGACATATGAAAGTAGCTAAAATGTGTAGAATGCAGTAATTTAAAATGGGTTGAAAATCTAAAAATAAAATCCTACTGTAATTATTAACATACAAGAAAATTTTTAAGGGCCCAGGATAAAGATTCTGTTTGTGTGGTTAGAAATAAGTGGTTATAAATCCAGGAAAAGATAAATGCTCATATGTGAATAAACACATTTGTTTATTGCATGTTTATGTTAGAAAATATTAATTCTATAACATATTCATATTCTATTCATGGTCTGTTCATTACATTAATATACTCTACACCAAGTAAAATCAAGTGCAGGTCATCTATCCTATTAATTCACCAGGGAGTAGTTACATGTTAGCTCTGTCTTCTCTAGACGCTAGAGAAGAAGTCCACATGTTTTTTTTGATCAGATCTTTATGCATTCCACTTTAATATTCATATAGGTACCACAGCAAATTTGACATAGCTCATTGTATAACTTCCTCCTAGACACAGAAACTCATATCCTAATTGTAAAGCTTGAATAACACATAATATGGTTAAGTATCACAGTTTATCTTTAATTGGGGATCCCCAAAATGAACAAAAAGGATCTGAGCTCCTACGCGTCACTGTGCCTTACCCGTGATAATGTTCAATAATGTTCCGTGCACCCAGCAAAAACTCACTTAGTGCTTTCTATGTCAGGCTAAAGGAGATTAAAGCAGGGGGCACTCCCAAATCTGTAAGACACATTCGCCTGCTGGGGCAGTTCAAAATTTGCCCCTCAAGAAATCCGTGAGCCCTGCCCTGGTTGGTGTGGCTCAGTGGGTTGAGCGCCGGTCTCTGAACCAAAGGGTCACCAGTTTGATTCCCAGTCTAAGGCACATGGCTGGGATGCTGGCCAGGTCCCCGGGGGTGGGGGTGGGGGCGGCACACAAGAGGCAACCACACATCGATGTTTCTCTCCTTCTCTTTCTCCCTCCCTTCCTCTCCTTAAAAATAAATAAGTCTTTAAAAAAAAAAGATATTTGTGAGCCCTAATAGATGTCAATGAAGTTTAAGAACTTCTTTTGGTTGGAGATTTTGGCCTGAGTAAACAGAAGCTGAGCTAATTTCTAACATTTTATCTTTGTTATCCTACATGCAACATGTCAAGGTTTCACAGAAGCTAATCTAATAAACTCTAACACTTTATGCCAGGTGTTAATTAATTAATTCCTTCTTGTTTATGAACGGCGAGAACAGAAAATGGTGAGAATAGAAAAATGAATCTTTTGCCATTATTTCAGCAGGCACTCATAAATAACTCATCATACCTAATAGATGTTGATTATAAATAGTGGGCATAACAAACCCTATGAAATGTTTCACTGTTTCTGATTCAGTTGCAAATATACAGAGACTTATTTAAGGGGATTTAAAATGCAATACATTAATCAGTGATTCAGAGTAAATCCTTGTGACCTGTTAAGCTTAACAGAACTATGAAAAATATTTACTTTTAAAGAAGAGTTCAAGAAAGATATATACAACATTGAGAAAGAGAAATGGTAGAGAAATTAGAAAGCAGTTACTGTATTCTATACATAGATGGTGCTCAGAAGTATCTTTCATATATTTCTCCTTTCCTGTACTAAAGGGGCATTGTGAAATTAAATAATCCAAGTCAATTTTTCATGTTGACCAAAACAAAATTAAACTAAACACTGGAAATATATCACTATATAAAACAGAAGGAATCCTACTAGGAAGGCAATGACAGGGGAAAGGGAGGGGACGGGGCATCAAGGAACATGCATAAAGGACCCATGGACAAAGCCAAATGGAGGAAGGATGGAGGGTGGGAGGTTGGGGGGAGGCTGGGGAAAGTGGTGGCGGGAAAATGTTGACCCCCGCCAAAAGAAAAGTGGACGAGGAAGGATGGGAGTAGTGTGGGAAATTAAGTCGAAGAACTGGTGTGTGCAGCCCATGGACATGGACTAAAAGGTGTGGGGATGATGGGATGGGGCGCAGGGTGGAGGGAACGAAGGGGGGGAAAAATGGGACAACTATAATAGCATACTCAATAAAATATACCAAAAAATTTTAAAAATTAAATAAAAAAAAAAGAATGAATCCTTCTTTTTAATGTTAACTCCTAGAATATCTTTTCCAGGTGGTTGTTTTTATAGATACACTTTCCTTTAAAATTTTTTCTGAACTTGATGGCTATACGCTAAATGAACTGAGTGATTTATCCTAAGCTGGGGAAAAAAAATCATGCGGCCAGGCAATGATGTTTATGACTTTGTTTTATGAACACAATGGGACTATCTCATTTTCAATCTTCCGTTTCTCCCACCTATGAATGAAGTGTTGTTTACCCTCTTTATAACTGCAAGATTCTCTCAGTTTTCTGAAGGAAAAAAAAGCACAAAGATTCAAAAGCTCTTTTTAAAAAAGTCTTATTTACGATATGGGAAGACTTATATAGTTGATCCTTGAACAAGCTTGAACGGGTCCACTTATATGGGGCTCAATAAACATACAGTCATCCCTCTGTACCCTCCCAGATTTCACATCTTTGGGTTCAGCCAACTGTGGACTGAAAATTGTATTCCTGACCCTTGGTTGGGGATCTGCAGATGTGCAAGGCCGACTATATGCATTGTTCTACACCATTTTATATGATGGATTTTTATAGAAAGTCCTGGAACCAATGCCCTGTAGATACTAAGCAATGGCTGAGTTCTGGTGGGAATTTTTGACTATGCAGGGGTTGATGTCCCTAAGACCCCATATTGTTCAAGAGTGAGCTGCACTTCTAAGAGGCAAGAACTAAAGAGAAACTTCCTTTGTGTTCACTAGCAAGCTCACAAAAGGAAAGACCTTCAAACAGCTGTAAAAAGCAGGCCTATCCATTCCAAACAACATGACGTCCAAAGGTCTTTAAAACGGAAGGGACAACTGCTCTACCACTTTGGCTTAAAAATGCACTGTTTTCAAAGTTTTAGTCTTTGGGATTATTTTACTCACATTAATCTGATCATATACTCAGCTCTCTATATTTGAATGCAACTACTGCATTGTGTCTTAAAAACCTCTAATATAAAATTTCTAGCCAAAGTTAGTCCAACTGACCTGAAAAAGAAACTTCTGTTCTACCTTATTTAAAATACAATTTGCCCCCATTCGACTTGACAAGTAGTTGAATGGACTGTGTTTGTGGCTTTTTACTTCACATTGGTTCCTAACTTAGTGTCCTTTCCAAGTAATGCTGGGATCAAGTTTCTGAAAATCAAACATCAGTTTAGGGTTTGCTTGTGTGTGTAAAATTATTTCCTGTCTCTTAATTCAGAAGGCATGAAGAGTATAATTAGTATCCATTAAAGGGCTAATAAGCTGTTGGAGCAAACTCCTAATAGAATTTTATGTGGAAAACTAATAAACGCCACTAAGAAAAGCCTTATTAACCAGCTTTCCATGGAGAGAAGTAGATTATTATGTGAAGAGAACCGCAAATAATAAATTGGTCCACAAATGTCCCTGGCTTAATGCAGTTTCATCCTACCCGGAACCATAATGCCCTCAACAGAAGCTGGGTTGCCCAGATAATGCCTCTAAACATTGAAAATAATATATGTTTTTTCTAACCAAATAACACAAGAGTTTAAGCCCAGGAAAGCAACTTTACTCTTTCTTTTTGGTAAGGTAGAGTATTTCAAAGTTGATGTCACAGGTCCTCTGACGTTGTATCTAGTAACTGTGCCCGAGCAGGTGGTAATAAAACGGTGGTGTCACTCATGTCCTTGTTAGAGACCAGAGGAAATCCTTTCCTCTGAAGATGGGTGACATTTGCTGACAGAATATGTTTTTGGATTCTACTGCAAAAGTGTTACCTTTACATTCACGATGAAAGGTAAATAGGAAAAGGTTACTCTGTTTCTATTTATTATTGACTTACCAGGTCTGTTGTGGAATTTTTCTCTAAAAAGAAGCATTTTGAATAGATCTATATCTGATTAACTTAGAAAATAAGAGTCCCCGGTCATTAATGCTAAAATAATCTTCTCACTTCTGAACACATTTTTTAATGAAAGAACATTTTATGAAGGTAACTCTCGCAAATGGATACAAACAAGAAACAGCAGTAGTTGCCATTTTCAGTGAAGCAACCTGCAGTTTCTTTGATTTATTTAATCAAATATTGAAGACCTCTAATCATAGCCTAATCTACAGAGTCCAGCAAAAGTAAGGTCTGCTTGAGTGTGGTTGGTAGGGTAATAATATGAGTGTAATGATTTATAATTTTAATTTGAACACTTCACCTAAAACGTCATAAGGGGTGCTTGAGTGTGATATTGTTATGTTACAGAATTACATGCTTGCGATTTTTGTAATACAAGATATTATAATAAAAAACAGGTGTTATTTGTGCTGGACCCTGTATTCAAAATGTTTCAAGTAGAAAATTTTTTATCTTCTTTGTCAATGGCTATCTCTTTAACAGACTGTGACAACTTTCTTGGCGACTCTGAAGATAATAAACCTTTAGGAAGTGGTGACAAATGTCTAATTCCTATCCCAGAGCTGTTATGACATCAGAATCCCTTGTGGGGTACCTTAGAAATCTAGGTGTCTGGGCCCCACCTCAGGAGGCTCAGTGAATCAAGATCTCAGGGGCGGCAGCTTGAAAATGTGTAATAGAACAAAATAACCTCTCTGGTCGGCTTGGTCCCCAGAAGAATGCAAATTAAAACCACAACGAGATACTACTACACATTCCTTAAATGGCTAAAATTAATGACTGACAATACCAAGTGCTGGTGAGAATGTAGAGTAACTGAAAGTCTCATGCCTTGCTGCAGAAAAGCAACTGATACAATAACTTTGGGAAACTAAAGCTACTAAACCTTCTACAGCTGTGTGTGTGTGTGTGTCTGTGTGTGCGTGTGTGTAGTCTATAATGTAGCAGTTCCACTCACAGGTGTATACGCAAAAGAACTAACGGCTCATGTCCATCAAAAGACGTATAATAAGGATGTTCATGATAGCTTTACTTGTAACTAAAAACTGAAACAACCCAAATGTCAATCTATATTCAGACAGATGGATGGTTTGTTATGTATTCCACACAATGGAATCTGACACAGGATGAAGAACTACATGCTACAGGGATGAATCCCAGGCTCAATATTGGGAAAAACAAGCCAGACTCGAAGGTTTTATTTATATTACGTTCAAGTACAGGCAAAACTAATCTATGCTTATAAAAGCAAAATAATGGTTACACCTGGGCTTTTTGAGGGAGATGGGTTACTGGGAAGAAGCATGAGAAAACCTTTTGGGGGACTGGAAATGTTCCATTTCTTGATCTGAGTGGCAGGTACACAGATTTCTATTTTTATGTATAGATGTAAACATACGTATAAAACTATATTGAACACTTAAGCTCTGTGCCCTTCATAGTAGTAAGTGATACCCAAATAAAAAAGTGAATAAGAAGAAACTTAAAAGTACCTTGATTAGGAAGCACCACTTTACAGAAAGGGGCATATGTATAATCTTACATGTTAGTTGAACCCACTTTCATTATTATTATTCCTATTTTTACTTTTCTCGGTATTAGTTTCAGGTGTACAACACAGTTGGTCAGATAATTGTACACCTTACTAAGCTGCTTTCTCCCGGGAAGAAAACCAAACAGAGAATCACACTATTTTTTTTATCCTCACCAGAGGACATTTTTCCATTGATTTTTAGAGGGGAGGGAGGAAGGCAGAGAGAGAAACTTCTATCGGTTGCCTCCCCCATACACCAGACCTGGGATCCCATGCACCTGGGCCAGGGAAGGAACCTGCAAACCAAGTCTGTGCCCTGACTGGGGACTGAACCCACAACCTTTTGGGTTCACACCAGCAGATCAGGGCTCCCACTATTTTTTTTTTTTTTAAGCTACCATTATCTGGACACTTTGAGAAAAGCAACTCAGCTGATAAGAGGGAACTTCCTAATGGTGCCTCCTGAACTTAGACCAGAAGCCTTTGCACCAAGTTCGTTAGCTGCATACAACCCTTAGGCTGTGCTTCCTGGTCCTTGTTCCGCAGACTTATCAGCTTCCAAGTTGGTGTAGAAACAAAAATAAATCTGCACATTTCCAAGAAAAACAAAAGGAATTAGTCTCTACCCTCGAATCTGCTAAATAAAAGCATTCATAGGAACCACACACAGTTCAACAAGCTAAAATTTAAAAACAGATTCAGCCTGCCAGCATTCTGAGTATTCGGTAATAGCAGTGGTCACCTGGGGTAGAGGAAATAACACGGTAACGATATTTTGAGAGGTTCCTGGAATCAAAACACAGGTCAGATTTTTCCCCTTTCCTTTTGTTTTCAGGAGAAAATTCGTTATTCTCCTAGGGGCTGTGGTTAGTTATTTTCTCAGACTGCAATAGGCAAGCACAGTCAGTTTCCTCTCATGTCTAGTCTGAAACTACTATAATGAAATATCATTTTGTGTTATTAGTTTTAAGCGAAGAGTGGGAGCATCTTCAGCTCTCTGAAATGGAAAGAGCACAAGGTTCCCGCGACACAGCTAGATAAAAACAAAAACGCTTATTTAGTGATTGTGGGGGGGTGTCTATTTGGAAGCAAGAGAATATAAAGCAGGTAGTAAAGTCAATGGAAGAACAAAGACACTTTGATATTTACATTGTCATATTAAACTATATGAATGTGATCACAAAGGATAATAGCAGTTCTCGGAGGCTCAGAATTTGATACAAATCTTTGTATGTGGAGGAGCAAAGTCAGCTACTCCAAATGAATGAGGAAATACAGTGGTTGATTTGAAAACCTTTTTGCAGTTCTGTTATTATGCATCAAAACCCAAAATGATAGAGTAAAATAAAATATTTTTTGGTGGTTCCTTGATACTATACAATGAAAGATTGCTCATCTTTTACTGATTTCTTCCAAGAAACTCAAGTCTTAAACATAGCACAGTCAGACATTTCTATGGCTACTCAGAAGATGGCCAGAATAAACTTGTAAAAAATCCAAATTGTAGAACGAAAAAAAAATAAATGCAGTTGCGTTTAGATATAGCTCATGAACTAAACTTAGGAAACACTGGCAAACTGAAGTCCTTAGGGGCTTGTGGCAATGAACGGATAAAAATGATTTGTGATTAGCACAGCTGTTTGAGGGAGCCAACTCAGATTATAATACCAAATGTGATTAATCACACTTATTAATTTTCTTTTAACCTCCTCTTTTACGGATATTGTGGAGATAAAAAGTTCACAATCTGAGTTTCATGCCAGGCAAATATACTGCTAATCTATTTTATAAGGATTTGGGAGTTTGGTCACTGAAGAGGCAGGTCAGTGTAGCTTTCAAGTTTTGGAACTTCGCCCTCTCCCTGGACTGGTAAATTAATAAAGTGAAAACAGACATTTTGCTGGATTCTGACTACTGACATCCAAGGAAATGTTTCGTTCAGTCACAGGGCCATTTAAAACTACCTAGGCTTTTCCTAGCCCCCTTCGGACTAAGTCAGCTGCTGCTTATGTTTATTTATTTTTTCTTGAGCAGGGCACTTATCGGCTGGTATGCAATTCCTAGATTATTTGCCTGTCTCTCCTACTGGAATGACTGCAAGCTCTCCGAGGGTAGGAACTGTACGTATCGGGTACCACAGTAGCATACTTTAACATTACATATTGATGCTTTATTAAATATATTATATAAATTAAATATGTTAAACTATAATTTTATATATGTATGTGAAAATTTATATACATTATATGTCTTGCATTTATCAACAACTGTAATCAATTATTTTGGCACAAAAACCTCTCCCACTAGATGCCCAGTTCCAAGTGTGTTATGTTGGCCATTTGTCTTCCTAACTAGTCACCCAGTAGACACTGGTTGAGTGAATGCCCATAGCCTAGTAGGAGGCAGGCAAACTCAAATAATTTGGCAAACTACTGAATCAATTTTCTAAAGCAGACAAGGCTTTTCTTCTTCGCAGAGCGGACTGTGCGTTCACCAAGCGCCCAGATGCCGAGAATCATTTTACGGTGGAGAAGTGGACCAGACTCCAGGCCTTAAAACTTGCGAAGTTCATCCGGGAGACTTGAGTGTTAGACATTCTTATTTTGGGGGTTCTCAACTCTACTCACCCCCGGCTGGGCTTCCAAAAATTAGGTGCTCACATTCCTTAACCTCCTCTAAGAAGGCACCACATTTTTTTTTGTTGTTGTTAAATATACTTAGGAGATTACAAAGGAAACAAACACAGATGGAAGAACACCTCTGTAGTCTTTCGGATTAGTCAATCTGTCCAGGCAACCAGTGGTGCCAGAAGTCTGCCTTCATGTGCCCGAAACAAGTTCCAAATGGAAAAGGCAGCAGACAAAAAAGAATAGCAATAAAAAGATTACACAACTACTTAAATTATTTTTAACTGAAAACCTGTCACCTAACTAATGTGGTACCTAAATCCAATAATTATCATTACTGGCTGGTTGCTAAGTAACCATTAAATAAAAAGCTATCTCATTTGTGACTTTAATTTTAAAACCCTCCACTGCACTCAAACATAGGCTATATTCGCAAACAAGAAAGGGAAGGAGTTTAAGTGGGGTTAGAAATAATACCCCTCACCTACTTAAAACGTGAACACATTTAGTCACTTCACAAAAGCAACCGAAACCCTAATTCCCCACGCGAAGCCCAGTCTGGAGGCTTGTAATCGCTAGAGCTCTGTTGAAGAGCGCTGGCTCCTTAGCCGCCTCCTGGCGAAGCTGGCTGCCTCCTTCCCCCTCTCTGCGCTGCTCCCGTGGGCGTTCTGGAATCTCACCAAGGGGTTTCCCCGACCCACGGGGCCAATCCCAGCCCTGGAAGGCCCTTCTCCCGGGTTGCTGACTGGCCAGGGAGGAAACAGCATGCTGACCTCAGCTAATCAGAGATGATTACTGTTTCACTTCAACACTTGATGTTGATTGTTGGTACAATTTTTCCACCCCTCCCTGAATCTCCAGCACTCCTAAATATAGACACTTGGAAACGCACGCTTGTAACGTGAGTATCGCCCTGAAGACAATAAGGTCAAAGACCTTATTCCCGATTCTTGGCTCTGCAAGCCTCTATTTGTATTGGAGTCCCTTTCACAGGTTCTTAGTGATTATTTAAAAAAGGAAGAGGAGTAGATAGTGAGTATGTGGTCAGGACAGCTATATAAATGCACCTGGAGGAGGATTCTACTTGCAAAATTCTTCTGAGGCCTCTTCGCAGGAGAGGCCCACCAAATCTCAGGTCCCCAAGCAACCCTCCCCTTCCCTATGGAGTCAAGCAGCAGTCTCTCCCTCCTCTTGGTCCTTCCCCTCTCCAGCCCCTAAGCCTGGAGGGTTATGCATCCCTCCTTTCACTTATGTAGAAATGCTACTTCCTTCAAGAGTCCACAATTTACAGTGTCTTCCTCTGAGCTTTCTTCACGACCTCTCATCTAAACCTCGAGCCCCTCTTACCTCTGTGTTAAGTAAACTCACTGGTTTGTTACTTTTTCCTCATGTTTTGTGTCTGATTCCCACTTGCTTTTCATAGATATTAATAATCGCTGTGGCAACATAGCTTTAAAAATAACACCTAGCCCCAGCTGGTGTACCTCAGTGGATTGAGCGTCAGCCTGTGAACCAAAGGGTCACTTGTTCGATTCCCAGTCAGGGTGCATGCCTGGGCGGCAGGCCAGGTCCCCAGTAGGGGGCGCGCAAGAGGCAACCACACATTGATGTTTCCCTCCTTCTCTTCCTCCTTTCCCCTCTAGAAATAAAATCTTCAAAAATAAATAAATAAAATAAATAAAATACTGTTAAAAAAACCTAAAGAATGAAGTTGAG
Organism: Mormoops blainvillei; assembly: GCA_004026545.1. Classification (NCBI taxonomy): domain Eukaryota; kingdom Metazoa; phylum Chordata; class Mammalia; order Chiroptera; family Mormoopidae; genus Mormoops; species Mormoops blainvillei. Next base: position 41,395 of record PVJD01008806.1, read on the forward strand.
CCATTGAGTTTTAATAGGTCAAAAGAGGTCAAATACCAGCAGTGTTACAAGGTTCAATTTAATATTTATATAGAAACTCGAGAAAGGCTCTTAAAAGGTATGTTTTCTTGTCACCTTCTTCTTCAGGACACTTATTGCAATATTTAGACAATGCCCCACACTGGTTAAATTTCTCCTTCTACAATCTACACATAGTTTCTGCCCAAAGTGATTGATTAAAGGGCTCAGCTGCTTTTTCCAAATGGTGTTACTATTACAAAAAATCCCCAATGTTATACTGGATAACTGAAGTATATAAATATTTTATAACAGTTCTAAAAATGTGGCAGTAAAAGAGAAAGGATAACAAAATCTTGAACTCACCTTCTTCTGTAGGATTAAACCCACAGATGTCACAAATACAACGAACCCACTTATTCATCTCTTCCTCGCTGTCTGCTACCAAGTAGAAAATCCGGTCAATGGTGTTGATATCAAAAATGTAGCTGTTTTCAAACTCCTTTTTGTTAAATGTCAATCCAGCATCAACTTGCTGACATAAATTTAAATCAATGATACGGATAGGCTTCTTGGCGTGATCATTTTTGTAATATTCCAAGACATCTGGATCTCCAGTTAAACGGCCACTGCGTAACACAAACCATCTCCTCTTCCATGCCTAGGAACAAAACAAACAAATCCATCTCATGTTAATTTGAGAAATTTTTTTAAAGATGAAGCACATTAATCAAATCAATTTTACAAATGCATTATCTAGAGATATTGTTTCCTTTGTTTTCACAGAAATATCTACTACTCTGACCGAGTTCACTGATGCCCCAATAACTTAATAATGTGTGTATATACACATTTATTCTTTTCTATTAGGTCTTCTAAGAGAATTGAGAAGACATTAATTGATATTAGAAGATATTACTCCAGTATGTAATAACAAGTCAACAAAACAAGGAAGATTTAGTTTTTTGTTTTAAAGATTTATTTATTTTTAGGGAGAGGGGAAGGGAAGGAAAAAGAGAGGGACAGAAACATCAATGTGCAAGAGAAACAATCGATCACTTGCCTGTTACACACCCCCAACCAGGGACCTGGCCTGCAACCAAGGCATGTGTCCTGATTGGGAACTGAACCCGCAACCTTTCAGTTTACAGGCCGGCGCTCAATCCACTGAGCCGCACCAGCGAGGGCGTAAACTTTAGTTTTTCCTAACTAAAAAAGCAATGGCTTTGACAAACAATGCTAGAAAAACTGGATATCCACACACAAAATAATGAAGTTAGACTCTTACCTTACTTATATCATAAAAAATTAACTCAAAATGGGTCAAAGTCTTAAATATAAGAGCTAAAGTATAAAATTCTGAGCTGAAACAAAGGGAATAGCTTCATCATTAGATTTGGCAATGATTTCTTGGGTATGACATTAAGGTTACAAAAGAAAAGAGTTGAAGAACAAATGAAAAAATAAGTAAACTGAACTATGTCAAAATGTATAACTTTTACACATTGAAGGATATGATCAACAGAGTAAAAAGGCAGTCAAAGAATGAGGGAACATATTTGAAAATCATATATCTGGTAAGAGATTAATGTCCAGAATACATGACGACCTCCTATAATTCACTAACAACAAAAACAAACCACCCATATAAAAAATGGGCAGAGGATTTGAATAGACTCTCCAAAGAAGATCTACAATTGGTCAAAATGCAGATGAAAAATGCTAAACATCACTATCGCTAGAGAAATGCAAATCAAAACCACAAGGAGATACCACTTCATAAGTATTAGAATGACTATTACTGAAAAAGGAGAAAATAAATGTTTTGCATTGCTAGACATTTTTCATTGCTAGACAAAGAATGCTCACGACGCTGGTTCCTCAAAAAATTCCAGTTGTTGGGGTACATCCAAATGCACGGTAGTCTCAAATAGGTAATTGTACACGTACACTGACAGCAGCGTTATTCACAACAGTCAAACAGTAGAAGCCATCCAAGCATCCACTGATGAATGATGAGATAAAAACAAATATATATATATATATACACACACATATGCAGAATATTATTCAGCCTTAAAAGCAAAGAAAATTCTGACACCTGCTACAATATGGATGAACACTGAGATGTTATTCTAAGCGAAATAAGCCAGCCACACAAAGACAAAAAGTATATGACTTCATTTATATGAGGTACCTTTAATAATCACACTCATAAAGACAGAAAGCCAGGGGTTGCAGGGAGAGGAGGAGGAGTTGTTAGTGTTTAATAGGCAGAGTTTCAGTTTCGGAAGATGAAGAAGTTCTGAAGACGGACGGAGGTGATGGCTACGCATCAGTGGGAACATACTTAACGCCTCTGAACTGCACGCTTCAATATGGTTAAAATGGTAAATTTTGTTATGTATCTCTTCACGAACTTTTTTTAAACAGCAATGTTTTTTCATGCCATAAAGAATACATATAAAGGTGCTTCTTCAAAACAGTCCTTTGTATTCTAGTCTATAGGTCTCTCTCCTTTTCCACCCCATCCCTCAAACCCAGCCTCTCTCTTTGTGGGGGTGGTAAGAAGTAGGGAAGATAAACATGGTGTAGAAGCTTTCCTGGTTTCTCACCTGGAAAGCAAGCAAAGAAATGGGCTGTCTTCCTTTGGCCAGACCACTGATCAGAATACATGGATAAGAGCTGAATTCCTGAGTAATTCCTGGGATACAACTTTTTTTTTTTTTTTTTAGTCTTTTTCTCTCTCGTCCCAGCAAACATATATTGGCAGTCTGGACCTGTACTCACCAAGTACGCCCTCCGTGAGTTTTGGAAAATGTTGAGTTTCATACTATGCCTAAAGAAGCCTAAAATTCTTTCACTATTACACTCCCTAAAACCTACATTGATCAAATAACAAAATCTGGAGCAAGGGACTGGAAGAGTCACTTTCCACAGTCTTTAAACCTAACATCTCTGCCCAGAAACAAAATGAAGCCTTACTGCCCTTTGAAGGTCTTCCTCAGCTAACAGTCAGACTGCAAAGGCCAACTTGACCAAGTCCCAGTTACCTATGAAGACATTCTCCACCGAGGACTGAACATGTGAAGCAAGATGGCCCAACAAGACGCTCCAGGGAGTGGGAGGACCAAGAAACATGACAATTTATGAACCCCGATGAAATAAAATTTCCTTGGTTGTTTTTGTTTGCTTGTTTTTGTTTTGAACTAAAATATTTTTAACGGCCACCATACTTCTGCTCATTTGGAGACCCTAAGGAGCACTCGTCACAGCACTTCGATCCTTTGTTTCTGGAAAAGAATAACCCGACAAAGTCTGTCTCTTCTGGCAATAACCTGGGGCAATGACAGCCTTATGCTTACGGCATTTTCAGGAATTTTCTTCATAGAAGTAAAGAAGTCTAGTGCTCTACATACAGTCTAATTAGACAGAGAACGCTCCCCATGGTGGTAACATAACATAGCCAATGTTCCTAAAATGTTATTTCTATTTCTTCTTTAACGTACATCAGCCTATTTTTTAAAATCTGCTACCAAAAACAATACTAATATGACACACTAGGGTCTCTGTATCTTTTATGTTTTATAAAATTTGGCATATGTAACAGAAAAGGCATCAACTAAAAACTCTTCATTTTATCCTGAAAAATACAGGTGAGTAAAGAGAAAAGAGAATTAACTAAAATCCGCAGACACGTCTCCAACAGATATTTGGTCTCAGCCTCCATCTTCGCCAATTTTACAGGTTCTGACATGAATCAGTTTGACTTGTAGTTCGCTGCCGGAGGGGCTTGGAAACTATGACAATGGTTTGAGGCAGACAGAAAAAATGAGAACTGAATGGCCTGCCTGGCCCGTAAACCGGCTCACTTGGTCTTTAATATCTTGGACAACCGTACCAATCACTGAATTAACTTGGGTGATAACTTTAAGATTAGTATTATAATAGATTCTTTAAACCGTATCAAGAAAAGTTAGATACATTAAGAAGTAAATCAATGAATTTACCAGTTAAGAAGTTATTGATTATGCTGTAAATACTGTGCCAGGTACACGTGGAAAGACATACAAGGAGGTACTTCGTGATTCCTGCTCTGAGGAGTTTACTAATTATGAAAAAAATACTTTGCCACACACGAAAAAATTTGAGAATATAGCAACCCTGACAAGATACCTGCAGAACATTTACTAAATGGACCGGCATTCCTTCATGAAAAAATTTAGGCAACCTTTTAACAAGAAGGTTAGTACAGAAATCATAAAGTCCTAAAAATATTGTGTAGTTCTTTAATATCATCAAGATTTTAAGTTCACTTCTTCGTCTGGCTACAGCTTCGAGGTAAATGTAAATGACCGGTGTTCAGAAAAAGACGGCAGGTTCTACAGATGCTTTAGGTAATACTGAAAAGTCATAAAGTGTTACATTCACATGAATTTAGCACTGGTTTCCGAATTATAAGAATCCATTCAGTTAATATATAAGACATCTGTTTACTTCCAAATAAATAATATCATCTCGTAGTAAAATTACGCCTTTATCAACACCTCCCTAGCAGGTGGTAAGCTCTGAAGAGTAATAGAGAAGTAAACAGAAAAGATAATCTAGTAGTATTACGTCATTGATCCAGGCCAATCAAGGAATCAGATCTTGTCGTCAGTGATTTCTCCAGGTAGTGAAGGTTCCATCTTTAAACATAGCAATGGCTTTTTAAAACGTTATTGTCTCACATGAAAATCTTTCTAAAATGCCTTCCTACATAATTCATTGAGCAGAATCCATCTGCTGCCCAAAGGCATTACGTACCGGCATCAGTTCCTGCAATTGCGCTTCAGAGGCGCTCTCAGAGTGCTGGGCGGCACGGGGCGTCACTTGCCCCGGTACTAAACGGTGCTACACTACCGTGCTTGCAAAGTGCACCTGTGGTCGTTTTTATCCTCTGTCACTTCTCCCTTCTAACACTTTGGTTTATAGGATGCCAAGCCGTCTCCTGCCTCAGGGCCCTTGCACATGCTCTTTCCTCAGTCCAGTATGTTCCTTCCCGCAGTCTTTACCAGGCTGACACTGACCTTCAGTCTTTCCCTTCCCTTCCCCCCTCAACCCAGCCCTTCCGCCGGAAAGCGGCATATAGGTTAAGGCACGCTATTACTCACCTGTGCAGTGATTTTTTGTAATTCTACATTGCAACTTTTCTTTGTATTTCTTTACTTAGTATCTAACTGCCTGAGCAGGCTGGCAAGTACACGAAGATGGTGGCCATATCTTTTTTATTTGCCATTACAAGCTCAATGCATAGCACAGTGCCTGATGCCTAGAAATACCTGTGCAGTAAACAGAGCTCCCCTATGACTGTAACACTGTAAAATTTTTGAGAACATTAGATTAGCTCCACGGGACACACTGAATAGGAAGGTGTACTTGCATGACCCCTCTCACCTGAGAACAAGAGATCCTGAACTAAATATATACATAATAAAGTAAACATAACTATGACACCCTGAGCAAAACAAATGGGAACAAAACACCTTGGGAAAGTAACAAAAAGAGAAAAGAACAAAATGTGTCCTATAGCTCACACGTCACTCTTTTGTCTTCTGGTTAGCGGTGGTCCTCCTACCCATTGCATCGCTTCCCTGTTAAAATGATACTACAGAAATTTAAAAGGCCTTCGGAAGCTAAAATAAACAGCCAAGAAATGAGCAGCAACGAATCGAGGTGCACTAGATAAGACTGGGCTCGTGATTCCAGAGGTCTGAGCAGACATCGCATGCGACGAACCCTTTACAGCTGGAAATGACGGCATGAAAACACGGCCTGTTAGCCAAGCAGCACCTGCCACTTATTTCTTTATTTTTAACAGGGTCCAAATGCGAATGTTTGTCTCAGCCACAAAATGAGTCACCCTCATTGAATCTGGCACAGATTAAACTGGAAAACAAAAGCAATTGCATAAACTACACACTTTAATAAGGCAGATACAAAGGTTCTCTGGATTACGGCACAAAGCACAATGTAGCCACAGAACACAGCGCGATGCTCGACAAGAGGGCTGACCTCAGCACCCCTGCTAATCACAGCACAAAGGCTCCTCTGTGTTTTGTCAGAGCAAAAATGGGGCCACATAAGTCAGCCTTTGTTATCTGAAAATATCTGGGATTCTTAAAGTTGGCCCTATTTTTATCCCTGCTGCCTTGGTAGCCCCAGAGCAAGCTGCACGTTGCCTCCTCAACACTGCAGAGCAGCGACGGACAAAAAGGACAAGTTTTCTAGAAACCTTCAAATGCAAGCACTCAAAGCAACTCTCAGCCAAAGTCACGTGAAAAATCACTTCAACTACTGGACCCCCAGGACGAGCAGCCTGGCTTGAGGGGGACTACGCAAGGATTTTCGCTGTCTTTTCCCCTGTGTAATAGCCACGCAATTTGATGTTGAACACATGATGCGGGAATAAGACTTCGTCAGCAGGTCTGCATTTAAATGCCACCCATTTAAAAAGCCACGCTCTCTACCAGGGTCTCCCCTCAGGGTTTCAGGATGAACTCTGGCTCCTACTTTAACATCAGGAGAGAGTAGCACGTGCAGCCCGCGAGTCCCAATGGCAGCGCAGGTAGATCAGCCTGCCAAACTAACTAACATCCGTGTTTGGAGCCTCCGCATGCCATTTACACACGCTCAGTGAGCACTAGTGCCTGCAGGATGGCGCCCAAGCTCTCCCGCAGGACACGGGGCCCCAAGTCTTTCCCTCTCCCTCCCAACCTCCCTTCTCGCCTCTGCCTTCCGCCACACCAGGCGTCCTGCAGCTCCCCTACCACTCAGCTCCTGTCCTGCCTCTGGCCCTGACACAGACGCTTCCTGCGGGCGCAGGGTTCATCCCCTGGATTCAGCTCAACCTCTTCGGGGCACCAACCCTATGCGGGGTTCTCCCTTTCTGCCCTGTTCCCAGCTACGGTGTCTGACACCCCTAGGGTGAGTTTCTTGAGGGCAGGAGTCGTGTCTCTTAACCTTTCATCTTTCTTTTCCCCCCTGCCGAGCCCCAAGGAGGTGCCAATCAAAGAGGCAGGGAGAAAATATGGACGTTCTCACACTGTCCATGCTTGAAGGGGACACTGATATGACTGCCCCCTGCCCAGCCCATTTGCAATGTGGCTGACTGGAACTGTCAGGCAAGAGAGAGGTGTCTAAGTCATAAATTAACAATAAAAAATAATAAGAAGCCTCTACAGATATGAGGGGTATTTTTACACTTCATTTTAAAGGAACTGTTCTCTCAAATACGTTCTGGATTTAAACAAATTGCATATATTAACTGGAGACAGCCTTGTCACACTGAAGCCAGTGCTTAAGGCAGGCTCATCACATACCCTACAGGGAATGGGTAGGTACATACGAATTGGCATAAAGTGCAGACGGAGTCCTGTCCTCCCTCCAGAGATGTCCCCTGCTGGTAAAAGAGAAAAATCCATCCTGCATTAGTCTCAAGCCGTTATTTGAAATAACATTAGCACATTCAAAAAATGAGCCTCCTTTCCCTAAACGGCAAATGGGCTCAGTTATAAAGAAAATTTGGAAACTTCTGCAAACTGGTTTTCTGAGTTCTGTATGGTATAACTGACAGAGCACATGCCTGGTGCAAGGCTTGCCAAGAACGCCAAATCTCACCCCTGCTTCTTTACCGGAAGAGCTAATATTTGAGGAAATTGCGAATATATGAGTGGGCAAAAGAGATCAGGATGGTACAGTGATTCTCAACCCTAATTGGACATAATAAATATCTGGAGAACTTAAAAAAAACCCCCGATGCCCGGGTCTCACCTGAGATCCACTATGTCCTAGTCTGGGGGTTCGGTCCTGGCCCAGGCAAAGGTAGTTTTAAATGCTCAACAGATAACTCTGTTGTGTCACCAAGACTGAGAACCACCATCCCATCAATAGACAGAATTAGAGCGCTCTCTAAAATAGAATTTAAAAAAAAAAATCAGGTCCTTTTAAGCGCAGGTCTAATTCCTTATCTTCTCATGCCTTCCGCTCTCCCCAGTGTGATCTATAACTCCCTCCCTGTTTTTAGTCACAACATTTATCCTACTAGAGAACGTTCGAACTTCTTTCTACTGTTGGAAACCTCATCTACTCTTCAAGATTCTGTCCAGTCCTTGCCGGGCCTTCCCGCCGGGCTCTTGGCGACCACCAGCTACTGTCCCCAAAGGTCTCCTGCATCGCTACGCAACGGTTCGGAACCATCTGTCGTCTTTACGACGCCCATTTCCAAAGGTTCCAAACGCTTGTGAACGACTCAAGGAGCTAGGCTTCGAGGCCCTTGAAAGCTGAGACCATTCCTTGATTTTTTCTTTTTCTTTTTTGTATCTCTGAGAGCGCCGCGCACGCGGTAAAGCCCTAAAAGCCTGCGCCCAACGCCATTACCGCCTTCGGTTCCTCCGAACGGCCACGGAAAGCCGGCCGCCTTAAATGAAAAGGAAAGGAAAAGCAAAGCGGAGTCCAAAGCTGTTCTTAGGGCCAAGTCCCGAGTCCTTTCGCGGGATGGCGTCCCGGGCCCTCCCGCCTCTCACCCCCGCGGACGGCTGCGGCGGACACCCGCATGGTCCGCTCCCTCCTCCATGGCTTCCTGTTCGGTTGCTTTGTTTTCGGTCTAACTCACCTCGTCCGATGAGCTCGTACGCGCTCGTCAAGACCTACACCAAGAACTCTTCTTTGAAGCTTCCTTAACTTCCTGGCAAGTAAGCTCCCTACCCGCTGCCCTCCTCGGAGCGCTGGGCACACGGGTCCCCGAGCACCTCGCTAAAAAAGCTCATGCCCTTACAGGGCTGGAGAAAGGACTGCTTTACAGGGCTGGAGAAAAAGATGGCTGCTGCACTTAGGCTTCCGGTTGCCAAACCCTATATAGTTAAGTCTGACCTGATAACCGGAGGAAAAACAGCATTTTCTACATTCTTGAGCCAATGGCCCTTCCCTCATGCGATGTCTTGAGCCAATGGCCCTTCCCTCATGCAATGTCTTGAGCCAATGGCCCTTCCCTCATGCAATCTTCTTAACTCCACGTTATCCTAGAGAAGTGGAGGGTGGGGCAGGGAGAGTGCAGAGGAACTTTCTTACAGTGAAATCTTTTAAAAGGTATTTTCCAATGGATATTTCAGGAAAGAAGATCATTACTGTGGAATCTTTGGTAGAATTCAGAATGTATGTACAATCTCAGAAATTTGTAAAATGTCAGGACTGAAGAAATGTGTGTCTTCATACTTGTTTTCTGAGCTCTCCACGGGGTAACAGATGGAGCACGTGCTGTTGCAACTCTTGCCAAGGCCTCCTAATCTCCCCCCTGTTCCTTTACTGGACGAGCCAATTACTGAAGAAACAGCCAATATCCGTCGGGGCAAAAAGACGTCAGGGTGGCCCAGTGAGTCTCAACCGTAACTGTACATCTGGAGAACTTAAAAAAATAAACGACAAAAAAAGATGCCCAGGGCCTCACCTGAGATCCACTATATCCTAGTCTGGGGGTTCGGCCCTGGCCCGCCAGGACTGGGAAGCACCATCCAATCAATAGACGGCATCAGATTGCTAGATGGAAATGCTATTTTTAGTAAGATAGGTTTTAATCTAAGTTCCATCAGCAGGATAAGGTTAAGTTTAAATAAATTATGAGACATCTATACAATAATAAATCAATATAAAACCTGTAAAAAGCAAGACCGATCTCTATACATGAAAAATGCCTACAAGATAATTGTTGAATAAAAAAAAAAAAAAGCATGTTGCAAAATTATGCATTTAGGATTCCATTTGCCTGAATGATTGGGTTTTGTATACACACAACAAACCCAAACTACGTTTAAGAGGACAGGTCTGGGAGGAGACATACTGGAAGTGTTAACTGCAGTAATTTCAGAAACAGGAATGGTAGTGTCAGACAAGTTTCATATTTTTTATATACTTTTTAATAGTTTGAGTTTTCAAGGAACTTCCATTTACTACTCTTATAATACAAAATACATTATGTGCTTAAAAAGTTTATGTCTATAAATGTTCTAAAAAGAAATTTTAATTTTTTTTAAATCTAGGAATGATATTCATGAAACAAAAAGTTCATGTCCACCTGGAAATGCATGCTCTTCTTCTTACTCTGCTACTAGCGAATGGATATAACCTTTCTTGTAAATATAGCCCTCCAGGATACATCTGGAAGGAGTGTGAGTCAGGAAACAGTTTAGACAAATAAAGTGTAAATACTTTCTTTCAAAGACTGGAATTGGGGGGGAGGGGCAGCAGTTAAAAAAAGGAAAGTTGGGAGCACTTAAAAGAGAGGAACAAATGTCTCCTCTTCTCCCCATAAAATCTGGTGGTTATAATAATATTCATACTATTATAATTTTCTTTACAAGCCGTGTCCGTCAATGATAATATACTTAGATATTGAAATAGCTAAAACAGGCACTTTGGGAATTACCTATTAAAAATATTAAAATTTCCATAATACTATTATCAGGGTAAATAATATAAAGAAAAACAAATTAACCATGAAGCGGGGACAAAAGAAAACCATTTGCTTTCAAACACTTGAGTTGTTTTCCAGGAAGCACCATCTTTTCTCATAGAGCAAAATAAGGAAAAAACAGGCTCGATGGAAGTTTCCACTCCACTGGCTCTATCATTATGGTCATCTGTTCCAAACACACACAAGCCTAAAATTTCCTGTTTTCAAACTGTTGTCACCATTTTCTAGCCTAGTGTTATCTGTGCTAACTTTAGCTTAGTAATATAAACAAAAGGCTACACCAAAAATAATGCAGAACAACGACTAGACGTAGGCTAACAACTGCCCCGTGACCCTTTCAAACAGAAGTTTACATATGTGGCCCAGACAAAAACAAACTGGTTGCACCTGAGACTATTTCATAACAGCAAAAGTAATCAAAATACCCAATTCAACAGAAATACTGTAGTAGCTGTGGGAGGGGGGGTGCAGGGAATTTTACGTGATTACTTAATAGTGCTTATAATTTACTTGTTGAAATTACTGCTAAACTGATGCCCACCCAGAAGCTACGCGTAAGTCCTGCAGAAAACAAAGAAACAAGTAATGACAAACACTGCTTGGCATTTAGTATGGACAAAGTACACAGTTCTCACACCTTTTCTTAGCCATAGGCTGCTCTGAAAGTCTGAGAAAGGCACTGAAACCTTTTCTTAGAAACAAGGCACATTAATATTGTTCACAGTTTCAGCGGTTCACAGTTAAGAATGGTAAGAACATCTGAAAGAGGACTACACTTCAATACTTCTTTCTGCAAAGAACAGTTTGGTTCAAGACCGTGGACCCCCAAATTTAGTTACTGAAGTTCCATGGGGGAGGAGGTCACCTCCCGGAAGTACCTTTCAACATAGCACTACAGGGCAGGCCAAGTATATTTTTACTTGTAAATACTAGTTCCTGGCCTCCCCAATTGTCAGGCTATGGGGACGCACTCTACGGTTTCAAGCCTCCCTCCCCTGCCCAGGAGGACCCTGGCTGCAATGTCCCATGTGACGGGGCATGGAGACCTTGCATGAGGCACAACTGAACCTGTTTTGGGAAGAAAGACCACTGGCCTTACGTTACATCTCACATCACCCTTTTTCCTCCTGCCACGTGCAGTAAGGGTTGGTGAGCTCACATCAGGGTCTGGCCAGAGGAAAAACAGTGTCAGGAAGTCCACTCCATCTTTGGATTCAGCTTGCCTCCGGCCTAAACAAAAGGTGTTGAGTCATATGCAGTCTGGCCAGGTAAAAGGTTGGGAGCCACAGCTAGTCATAGACAAGTATGTACCTAGCCCCGTCTCCTGCGTATCGCCCTGAGAAGCTGTGCGGGCAGAGGTGGCGTGAAGATCCAGATGGACACCCACCCACCTAGATGTGAACAGTACGAGTACAATAAAGGGGTGTGAGCATTATCATGCAGGCGCAAGGTCACAGAGCCTTTAATTCCATTTCTGGGAATCTCACCTAAAGAAATAATTCAAGATGCAGCTAGAGACGTAGGCACCAAAATACTCGACTCAGTGTTGTTTATATTAGCAAATATTTGACACAATCTAAACATTCAACAGTAGGTGAGAGGTTCAACCATCCCAGTTTCCCCATCCTGGGGAACCCCTCGGTCCCGAGCAAACCAGGATGGTTGGTGACAATAGGGGACTGAGTAAATAAATTATGATACATTTCCACCAAGGGGGTTACACAGTCATTAAAGCGACACTTTTGAATAATATTTTAAAGACCCCCCCACCCCACCCCATGGTTTGCAAAATTTCCAAAATACTGAGATCTCAGCAATGAGCTGATCTTTTCCATTTGGAGGAAGTGGAATCTGGTGTGAAGGAAACTGCCCACGCCTTCCTTTCTACCTTTTCTGGCTCCCCCGTCACCTGTGCCAGGTACAGCCAACAGCTCCGAAATCCACAGCACCTTGTGCACACCTCGATCAGCATACGCTCCTCCTGAATGTCGATCCATCCTTCATGCAGTTGCTTTCGTCCCCACGACCCTGTCTTAGTCCACTTTTCAGTGCTGAGCACAGCGAAGAGCCTGCAAGGACTTGGCTGCTTAAAAGGCGTGTGTGTTTCCTGAATAAATGAACAAATGAATGACTCCCGGTGACCCTGACGATGCTGTCTCTGTTTTCACTAACTTAGTCTTTACACAAATGGATGACACACCAAACCAAGAGTGGGCCTTCTCACTGCTGTAAGAAGTCAGCCACACACCCTAGCAAATCTCCAACTCCACGAGGCTCAGGCAACAAAAAGCGAAACCTAAGGAAAAAGTCGATGTGACACCATGCCAATATGCTAACATCAGGAACCTACGACTTCAGACAGTGCTGATGTATTTTGAGAATGTCTGTGTATTTTATTTATAAAACATTATTTATGTTAGCATGTTTCTTTATATAGACATAATTATACATTCTCTCTATGTATATACAGATTCTGAGACAGATACATGTTCAGATATAGATTATACAGTGTGTATATATCCAACGCGGTCCTGTGCGTGTGCAGGTGTAAGGACACTCCAGTCTCTGAGGTCAGAATGCAATGTCTTGGAGAGAATAAGGACAAATGCTACGGGTTATAAACTATGGTATCAGTGTAGATGTGTAACTGAAGAACAGGGTGAGAGAAGCTTATTTACATATTGTTGTTTTAAGTGATAGGAAATTGACACCATATCTCAAATGACAGTCACACAATTTTTCAGCACAGACGTGAATTCTAATTGCAGTTTGAGGGCAGTGCTGTCCAACCGAACATTCCGCGGTGATGGAAATGGCTGTGCTGACCATCGCAGTAGCCACCAGTCACATGAGGCTACAGAGAAGAAGTGGCTGATATCGACTGTCTAATTAATTTCATTTCATTTAGGCACACGTGGCTAGAGCTATCCTATGGACTGTGCAGTTTTAAAGGCTATTTCTTTGACTTGAGGGAGAAGCAATACCAACCGCTTGCCAAAGAACTGAAGCTCTAAATGACAGTAAAACATGAAATATAATTAATGTTTAAATTGTGGAACACTGCTGTAAGCTGCTGTGGCTGAGATGCTAACAATTACGTGAACCTATTTCCTAACTTGACTGTGTTCCACAAACTTACTGTCCCACAAATGCATGTCGCTTAGGCTGTTGTTGTTATTATTTTTTTTGGAAAAGAACATCATGCTTGCTTAAAGGAAGATTAAAAAAAATAACATCAATAACAATCTGGAATTTTTTTAAATAAAAATTTATCTTCCATAAAACCAACAAATCTCTACACTCTATTTGTTGTTCAGTTACCCAATCCAAAATAATTCTAGGGTACAGAAAGTGTTTTGAGTTTCCAGCAAAACATACAAAAACATTCTCATCTTCTCCTCTAAGTTTCTTATTGAACATTCACAATTTACAATAAAATAAAACAATGACAGGTTGAAATTTGGATCACATTTCAAAAACACTTACACAATAAGAACGAAAGGAAAAGCACCGAAGTGCTACGAAATGAAATTTCAAATTTCCATAATTACATTTATAGGCAATAAGCCAAAATAATACCTAGTATAATTTTCTTCTAAGTATAAAACTCAGTCTAAGGCTTCTAGAACAAAAGATATGTGGCAGTAAAAGGTTTCCTAGGAAAGACATACTTCAAAAGAGACAAATTATGCATTCTGGAGTCACTGACTACAAAACACATTAAGTTCAAGACGCAAGGAAGAATAAGCTCATCCAGAGAGGGACCGAGTACACAGGTGAACGTGATATAAAAATCACTCCGCCAATGACGACATCAAGAAGATCTCTGAATACGAAGACTCAGCCCAAGTGCACTGCTGCTGACCTCTCCCTGACAGAGGGGAGTGTCACCCTTTCGTAAAACAGGATTCTTTGGGGCGTGGGGGATGCTTTCCCACCCGCGTAAAGTCGAGATAACAATCTCGTCATCCAAGAAAGGCTGTTGTCCATTCCTCTTTTTGTTTGCAACACACTGGGCGCTCTCTTACCCATTCCGTGCTGTGTTGGCCTTAAATGAGGCCAGCTTTCCCTCTCCTTCTACAGAACCCAAGGCTCAGAACCTTTGACCCACAGGAAGCAAATGCAATGGACTGAAAATAACAGAGACTGTCAGGATTTGTGTGTGCACGATTTAGTGCTCCAGAACTAGGAGAGAAGGACTGTGGGGAAGAGAAAATGACTATTTCTTCCACAGGTGTTAACAGTGCCATTTGGCAAGACCCAACTCACCTTGCATCCCTAGCAAAACTGTTATCCTGGTCATATAGTCCATAAAGGCTAAAAAAACTATGTACAGTATGTATAAACATACATATATAGATACAGCACATGCAGTTGACACATAATTTACATGCTTATCTGCTCTACACGTGTTAGAAACCCCATGAGACAATCGGTCATTCACGGGGGGCTGGCATCTGAGGTAACAACAGGCAACTGACTGTGTCTGACTTGCCCACTTGGACGTTCACTAAAGTCTGTAAAAGCTAAAAATAACCACACAAACATGTTTACAGCACTTTAAAAATACAGGATCTACACTGTCTTCTAAATATAAGCCTGGCGCTGGGAGGCTGGGGGTCGGCTTTGGGTTTGTCAGAGATGTCACGAGGACATCCCACACCTCCCCACAGAAATGCACAGTTCACTGTTTTACTTTAAATACACCATTGGTGGTGGCTAACGAGAGTCAAGGAGTGGGGGATTTGGAATGGGGAAGGTGAGCAGGAAAGGAAACTTCTTCCCCCATTTAATAACAGGGCTCCTGGAATACCCTAAGCCCCCAACTGTTTGTGATGAGATCAGACCTTGAAAGTCTGAAAAGGGCTGTCCTGCCCATGGTGTCCACTCCGCACATCCACCTCCCAGTGTGGCTGTCCCTTCCCCTTAGTCCTAAACCTGCAGATGCTGCTGCCATCGATTCCTGTAGACAGGAAGGCAAGTGTGACCTTCACATCCATGTAAATTCCCACCTCCCAACTGCTACTTGAGTGTACTCATTGCGAAGACACCGATTCTAATTCTTGTTCTGTTCCCGAAGAGTGGGACGATTCTAAATCAAACACAGTTTCCCACTTTCCAGATAAAAACCATAATGTTCACGTCAACTGGAACTATTTTGGGGGTGGTTGTACTAAGACCATTAAGGATTCAAAGCAATATTTTATGAGCATTGAAAAAACTGTCTATGGTGTCACTTATAAGTATGTAAAATTATTTTTATATTAGTTTTTGGGTAGGACTGGTTTAAATTTTATCCTCTGCCTTTAATCTAAGAAATCTTATTAGCAGCTACTAAAAATACAGGAGGAAGAAAAGCCCACAGCAGCAAACTTAAGCCTATAGTTCTAGGTCAAAAATATCAAATGTCTGTGTCTCTTAATTTAAAGTGCTGTGATGAAATCTACATTTCTGGAGGTTATTCAATATCCAAGTGAACTATTCTCCAGCATAAAAATCATATAAGTCATATGGGCATTTTCTTGACAAGTTTATTTTTAATAAACTACGAAGAACAAGTTCAACTGAGAGATTATGGAAAAATTATATATAATTCCACCACCATTAAAAAATAGTCATGGCTAACCCTCAAAGCCAGTGAGCCTGAGGGTCAGTTCCACCCACTGACACGCCGACAGCAATCAAGGCTCAACTATGACTGGAGGGCACACACAACCTACACGAGGGACACCCCTGGAGAGCCAAGCTCAGGCGACTGGGAGACTGCGCCGCTGGGTCTCACAGGACACCTACTACAGTAAGGCCACCCTGGCACGTCTGAGAGATGTAGCACATCTATCTCATACGTAGAAACAAACACAGAGGCGGCCAAAGTTAGGAGACAAAGAAACATGTCCCAAGTCAAAGGATAGCACAAAACTCCAGAAAACAAACTAAACAAAATGGAGACAATCAATCTACCAGATACAGAGTTCAAAACACTGGGTATAGTACTTGATGCTCAGTGAACTTAGGAGAAAAACAGAGAAACTCAGTGAGAACTTTAACAAAGAGAAAACGTAGAAATGGAGACAGAAAACATAAAAAAAAGAACAAGTCAGAAATTAAAAATACAATAACTGAAATGAAAAATACATTAATGGGAACAAACAACAGATTAGATGAAGCAGAGGCACAAAATATTAGAAGTGATGAAAATTAAAGACCTACAACTGAGACTCCTCTACCCGGCAAGGCTATCATTTAGAATAAAAAAAAAGCGGGGTGGGGTGGTGCGGAGATAAAGAGCTTCCCAGACAAGAAAAAGCCAAAGGAGTTCATCATCACCAAACCAGTGTTACAACAAATGTTAAAGGGATGAAGAAGAAGGAAGAGGAGAAAAACAACAAAAATGCAAATAATAAAATGGCAATAACTACATACCTATCAATAATTACTTTAGATGTAAATGGATTAAATAGATTAAATACAAGACATGGGGTGACTGAATGGATAAGAAAAACAAGACCCAAATATCCATCAATGGACACTGGTTATAGAAAATGTGGTAAATATACACAATAAAATATTACTCGGCCTTAAAAAAAGAATGAAATTTTACTATTTGC
The DNA here is from genome assembly GCA_004026545.1 of Mormoops blainvillei. NCBI lineage: Eukaryota > Metazoa > Chordata > Mammalia > Chiroptera > Mormoopidae > Mormoops > Mormoops blainvillei. Next base: position 58,507 of record PVJD01008806.1, read on the forward strand.
AACATGAAGGGACCTCGTGGGGACTACGCCAAGTAAAATAAGTCAGACAGAGACAGACAAATACCATATAATTTCATTTATATGCGGAATCTAAATAATAAAACAAACGAACAGACAAAACAGAACCAGACTCATAGATACAAAGAACAAACTGATGGCTGCCAGGTGGAAGGGCGCTCGGGGGGCTGGATGAAAAAGGTGAAGGGATTAAGAACAAATTGGTGGTTCCAAAAGAGTGACAGGGATGTAAAGTACAGCACAGGGAATATAGCCAACAATCTGTGATAACGAGGCATGCTGCCAGGGGTACTGGACTAATTGAGGGGGGTCACTCTGTAAGTTCTATAAATGTCTAACCACTGTGCTGCATACCTGAAACTGATATAATATTGAATGTTAACTACAACTGAAAAATAAAAAAATAATAAAATAAAAATCCGCATCTTTAGACATGGCGCAGATTAAGAGGAGGGGCTGGTTCTCTTGCTTCTAAATGAAGTCCCCGTACCAACCGTACAGGGCACTCTAATCTATATGAGCAGTTTGAAAAGAATAATTAGAAACAGAAACTATCCAGCACTGTAGCCATTAAGAATCCCTTCTGGTGTCCTGGTCAGGTAACTCAGTTGGTCAGAAAGTTGTCCCAAGACACCGAGGTGGAGGGTTCAACCTCCAGTCAGGGTACATAGAAGAATCAACTAATGAATGCATTAATAAATTGAACAAAAAACAGATGTCTGTCTGTTTTTTTTTCTCTCTCTCTCAAATCAATCAATTAAAAAAAAAAAAAAAGAATCCCTTCTGGTCCCTTTCAGCCTAGTCCTTTCGCCAAACGGCACAGAGGGCACCCATGGCCAATCATTTGCTTATATTCCATCGGCTTAGATTCTTCCTCTTCAGGGGTCTCTTCTCGAAACTTAACACACCCGATGGCTGACAAAAAGTGGGAGTTCAGCAAGTGGAGAGGGAGGGAGTGAATGACTGACTGCGTCTTGATGCGCCGTGTAAGGTGAACCCTATGGGGAGCAGCATTACGATTACAAGCAATTATTAAGTGTTCATTATTAAGTAGTGGACACCTGCCAGAAAAGCAAAAGAAATATCATGACAATTCTCCGAAAAAATTATCATTAAATCAGTATAAATGCTTATGCTTTAGATGTAGAAATAAGAATGCTAAAAATTACTTCGGATGATATTATACAAAATACAACTAAACAGAAAAACATTTCCCCACAAGGAGCAGCAAACACAGGGCATAATGTTAAAGTGATTGCAGCGCATTGATAAGCTTTCCTTTCTTCTCCATCCTTTTGTCTGCCCCCTAGTGGAGTCCTTATGAAAAAAGAAAACACGAAAAAGGCAGACACAAAAATCAGGAGAAACAAATAAAAAGCACAGGACGGAGTGTAACAAAACACAAAGCACAAAGAGCTGACACAGGACTTCTACAAATGAGCCCCTCAGGAATAGAAAAGTTAACTTATGAATTTGTAGTAAACACTTTCGTCCCAAACGCAAAACTTTTAACGTAGGCTCACCATTTCCTTGTGCACCTTTGGACTTTCAATCATCGCCTTTTAAGGAAAACTCTGCACCTCTAGATTGCATCTAGGTGGTAAATGGCTTTCTTAATATTCACGAAGACTAACAGTGCACTGACTGCTAGTAAGTTGACATGGTCTGGCCCCTTTATTTTCGGTTTCCAGGGGTCTTACGTATGAATCGCAAAAACAAAATCTGGAAATCTATGGGTTCGTTTCCACAGTACTCCAAGTCAAGGAACAGGTAAAGGGAGATGGCGGTTCAGTGAGGGCAGGCGTGGCTGAGTGACTCCTCCGAGAAAGCACGCTTATCTCTGTGGGGATCTCTCTGTCTAGAAGGAGGTGTGGGTTTTGTCTATGATCTCATCACTGGCCACAGCCGACTCTCCTCACCTGTTTTATACTTGAGTTTTGCACCAACATGTACGGTTCTTTACAAAGATGACAGACATGGCTACTGTGACTTACATAAACAACCAATCACCTGACACCCCCACCCTTTGTGAGTGGTGACACACATTCACAAGACAGTCAGCCCAGGTTGCACAAACAACGCTCCCAGAACCAAACACCCAAAAAATTATCCCTGAAGGGGAAATACAAGAATTAGGTATAGTTTCTGGGCTTCAGTGACCCAGTGGTTTCATTTCTTAACTTCTAGTGCAATCAGAGTGCCTAATAAGTCATGCGTATAATAAACAAAATGATTTCTAGAGAGGCGTTTCTAGATTTTCTCCCTTATTTAAGTTCTCGAATGTATAAAGCTCCACCTGCATTGGCAGGACGTCCATTTCCCAGAACTGTATAAAAACCAAATGACAGAATCCATACAAAAAATGTTGAGGTGAATAAAGGGACTAAATAAATAAAGTTTACTTAATTACTATTTTTAACTCCTTTTGTAGAAGTGCATTAGTATGATCACTCTGGCAGGTTCTAAAAGCAGTGAGCTTCCAGCGATTTATGACTACAACTTACACATATGCGGTATCCGCTTAAAACCCCCTCAGCAGCTTTTTCATGGAGGAAACAGAATAACCTAAAATCAAGGGAGATGAAGTATTCCCAGGTTTATTTTAAAAAGAAAGTGCTCAGGATACAGGAACACAGGATTTAAAGTCTTCTGTCCTCGGACTGTTGTGAATGCTATGAACGGTGGGAGGGATAAGGACACAGTTGACGGCCATCTATTCATTTATCTTTTCCCTTTGGACAAAACTGTCAGCCACAGGAAGCATCAAGGAAGACAGAATTAAACTCCTGTGCTTGTAATGTTTTTCCCAATGTCTCTGTCGTTGCTCAGATCGCTACTAGAAAAGAAGAAGAAGAAAAAAAGCAGATTTCAACCAAGGGCCTCAAAAGATTTACTGCAACCATCAAGGTTCACATGTCAGGAAGAGGGAAGGTGGGGGGAATTTCCCTGACTCTATACTTAGATATGGATCCTTGGGTTAATTTTTATCTGTTGTCTGTTGTACTGCCAAATTATTTATAGAGGGTAATGCAGCTCAAATAATGGACTTTCTTAAAATTTACTATATTTAGACAATGATATCACTAAGTTTTAAATACATGAACATCATGATATAATTCTTAAAACACGTTTATACATCTAATTTAATGTTTTGGAGTCTGTTCAAATTATTCATTAAAATGAGTAACAAAGGAACAAAACAATGAAGAGGCAGCTGTTCCATCTGTATATCTGATTTGGAGCATGTAATGTATTTACAGATAAGTAGAGCAAAATAGGCTACTCAAGAAAGAATTGTTTCTACTCCAAAAATAATGATATTTTAAAAATTAGTGTAGTGACATTATTAAAGACTAAGGTTTATACAGATGACAATAACTTTTTTGTGTGCTGTGAAATTAAACTTAGAGCATTTGTAATCATATTTATTATGTGTTTGCCAGTTTGTTTAGCACCCCATCTCTCCAGTAGGCTCTGAGTATTTTCTGGACAGAGACTCTCCTGTCTGAGTCATGCTAGTCCACCAAGCTCCTTGCACAGTAGATGAAATAACAGGTGCTGAGTGAAAGTACTTACATTAAAATGCTCTATTGCATTCACACCTGCAGGAGGTTGAAACATCATATCGTACAGAAGAGCTTATAGGCAACACAATAAACCCACCCCTAGTTCTACTCCAAAGAGAAGTAAGTCCTTGGTTTTGGTTCCTCTTGGTTCCCCTGCTGGGTTATTTGTCATTTACCTGCACCCCCATCCTTGTACCCCATCCCCGCCCATCCTCTGCGTTTGGGGAGAGGCGACTGTATTCCCTCTCCCCTGGCTTGACCTCCCAGTTTCCAGGAGTGGCTACAGATTTCCTAACCACAGCGCCCCTGGTGGCCCCTCTGCCACTGTCCCAGGGATCCCTGGTCTTGCATCTACAGTTTTTAAAATGAGCACTTAATATTCCTCCTCTTACACCAGCCCTAAAGGTGTAAGGACGCTGATCTAAAACCAGCCCAAAGCACCGTAAGCAGTCGCTTCATTAAAGTCAGCATTTCTCACCAGAACACTACAAAAGTCACCTCCTATTTCCAAATTCTAAGCCTGTATCTGACATCACTTTTAAACACTATTTATTGAAGTCCAGCCTTAACAGTGGGCTCCCTTTCCCCAATGACTCTTCCTCCTTCCTCCCAAGGTGGTGGTACCAGTGGTCCCTCGACACATACTGAAGCCAATATTCAGTTCATCAGCCACAGCCTGTAACTTTCTGGGGACACAGCTTTTACCTTCTCCCTAAATCTTCCCTCACACCCTTCCGATGCTTAATTTTCATCTGCTGTACATAGGCTTTTACACTGTCAAGGTTGATAACATTTACATTGTGTTCAGTAGCCACCTCAGTTTTCTATGTTTTTTGTTTACTTGCTTGTTTGTTTGTTTGTTTTTAACTCTAAAGGTTGAGTGTAAGAGCTTAAAATCAGTAAGGGTATTTCCACGATCACGACCACAGATGTGTTGTTCCCTGTAGCCCCAAGTAGGGGCTCGGACTGAATTTGGTCTCCACTCGTTCAGTGTTAGGACTCGCACCTCCGCCCCAGGTCACACAAGGAAGACTGCCCCCAGGGTCAACGCCTGATGGGTTCCGTTTCCAACTCACCCACCAACTTTCCCCACCAAGCCTGCTGTTCTAGTTCCTGTTTGAGGACCCTCTTCTTTCCAGGGTGCACTCTGCCAGGTCTCCCCTGCCCCGCACACCCCTCCCCAGGAATGGGTGCTGGCAGCCAGCTTCAGGCTGTTATCCACTCATCTGTGACACTGCTGCTTTCCCACCCTGGGTCCCCCAAGCCCGCCGGCCACGCCTGCCTCGGTCTTGGTTTACTCCTCATTTCGTTACATTCACGTCCTAAGAAGAGAGTGCATGGAAGGCACACTGTTAAAGGAGGCAGCGGAGCAGTTAATAATGTTTTAGAATTCAGTTCTATTTGAAGAATACTGTTTTTAAAAGTCAGTATTTATTATGCTATTCTCTTAAAATAACGGGAACGATACTTTAAAAGTCCTCTCAAACATTTGGGGGGGGTTGAGAGTTCCCACTAAAGGCCTCACCTGCCTTGAGTCATGTGCATCTAATGATATTAGTGTTTACCATTTGATTTACAATAATATTAATCCATGAAGACAAGGATTTCACATTCGATTTCCCTTTTATGTACTCAACTGTATATCTGTTAAGCAGAATTCGTTCAAAATTTAAAATACTCTTCTTAGCATGAAGATATCTAAAATGATATGGACTGACAAGCTACGTGCATCTGGGGAGAATATTTCAGTGGAAATAACAAGCAGCTATAATTCATTCATTCAGTCACTCAGTCCTCCAAAAACGTTCATCGGGCACCTAGACATACAACCTCAGCGAACTTAAGTTCTAGTCAAGGAAAACAAAAGCTGGTGAGCAAACAGGATTAATTTTCAATTCCATAGCTGCGATGAAGGAAAGCTCTAGTTGACCTGAAAGTCCTAACTTTATCTATCTGACCCAAAGAACGTGGGGATGTTATATAACACTCTCATAAAATGTCTTCTACTACACAAAGCCACCACTATTCTCCGCCCAGTCCCACCGGACAGTGACGATTACCGAGCTCCTAGGATCAGATCCTGGGAGTGGAAGGCTTGAAAGATCTGTACTCTTGTCCCCTCCAAGGATCTCCATCAGCTAATAAGACACAGTAACCAAGGCGTGGCTTCACTGAGCAATTGCCATGCGAGGCCATTACTTCCATCCCTGGACATCAACAAAGCCCAGTCCCGGAACACACATCTCTCTCGTCTAACAGACACACAAGCAGAATCAACAACTTGAGTGGAAAATAAGGAAAAAGAGGATGAATTACACTTCAGTAATATTTTTCCTATTTTTAAAAACATTTTCTACACTGTGTAAACAGCTTAGTTTATTCTTCCCCTACTTTAAAGAGCATGTGGGCCAAATAAAAAGAAAGGTACTTAGGAACTGACAGATGGTTTATGATGATTAAGGCAAGTAGCTAAAGGCAAGACAATTGCTTGGGAAACAGACCTTACATACAATGTGAGTTCAATAAACCTTACTTCGCTTTATGCTGAAAAATTATTTCTGCAATGGAAAATAAACAAAAGGAGCCATGCTTTCTTTCAAACGGAAGGACTTCAACTGCACACAGAGTCTGAGGCAGTCTCCCTGGGGAAGACTACCCAGCTACCACCGGACATCCTGAGGGAATCGCCAGCCTCCTTTTTGATCTAAATCTCTCTCCTGTTCTGTGGACTACCTTTCTCATGGTTGTTTCCTCTTCTTTCTCTCTCTAGCCGATATCCCCTCTTCTATATTTCTCACTTCCACTTTATTTCTCCTTGCACGTTATCGTAAGTACACCAAAGAATTTTCTTTTTAGTGTCGCATTTAAAGTCTTTTTCTTAAGTTAAAAAGCAGGGATCATTATCCTTTTCTTTTATGTTTTCACACTTTTTTTTATTGCATTCGAATATGGGTCTGGCTTGACTTTTCTTTTTTCAGTAAAGCAGGCACTCTTAAAAAGAAAATGGGCCTTCGTTCTTGATGAAAGAAACACAAAACAGTCTTTGGTAAGCTGGGCCTTCACTCACTGAAAGTGAGGACCGGTTCAGATGGTCTCCAAAACGTTCACCCACCACGACGGTAATAACCATCAACGCTGACTGAGTGCTCACTAAGTGCCAGGAGTTGTGCTAAGCACTTTATACATTAACAGAGTTCTCACCACAACTCTATGGGGCAGGCACTGTAATTATTCCCATTTATAGACGAGAAAATGGGTCACAGAGAGATTAAGTAATTTGCCCAAGGTCATACTGGAAGTAGTAAAGACAGGATTTGAGACAAGGCAGTCTGGGCCTAGAACCCAGTGCCCTTAACCCCTTAATATCACACTATCCTTCTATGATAGGGGGTAAAAAGCATCTTTATAAAGGGCCAGATAAGAAATATTTTAGGCCTTTTGAGCTACAGTGGTCTCTGTCTCATATTCTTGTTCTCTCTCTCTCTCTTTTTTTTTACAATCCTTAAAAAATGTAAAGAATCCCTTTAGATATAATCAGGCCTACAGGCTGTAGTCTGCTGACTGCTAGGCAATGATTTTATTATTTCACATGAGCCAGTCTAACATGTTTAATTTACAAAAATTGAGACAGAAGCAAAAGTGAAAGATTCCAGATAGGTGAATTTATAATCCATAGTCCACGAACGTCCAAGAGCTTTCCAGTAAGCACTGTAACTAAAACCGTGAAGGTAAAGAAAATGCAAACATCAAACCAAAGAATTGTGGGAGCTTTGTGGACACACACAAAGACACAGAGCTTATAGACAGGGCCCAGGTGCAATGATCATGAATGGGAATTGGTAAAAAAACAAAAGTCTCAGTGAGCTTTAACAATCTAGTATTTCACAAGTAGAAAACTCTGGATATTCACCTTTCTCACATTATCTGTTGAACAGAATTACTACTGCAATCTGCTCAATGATGTACAACACAGACACCTGCACATCAAAGAAGTTCCTCACTTTTCAACGCCCTTCGTGGATACGAAGTCACTGGTGCATTACCAAAACATTCATTATCTTCAATGTCAGAAACTAAGGAAGAGGAGATAATTAACCACTAGTTTACCGCCCCTGTGGAATTTGGAAATCACAAGAATATGAACTTTGAATCTGCGTTCTCTCTGGTCCTCTGTCGAGGTCCTACTCACATAAAATATGAACATGTCATCACCACTTACCACCCAAACTTCCTGACATAAGTCTTGTTAAGGCTCCAAAAAGTTCACCACAGCTTCATTTTCTTTTAAAAATCAAAAGCTCTATTTCGACCATGCCCCGATCATTTCGATAAACCCAATCGGAAAGGAGGGAGCACCTTACTTGAGCTTTTGATTCCACAAATCAAACCACTCAATCTACAGTCACTGCCTCTTAGACAACTGACTCCCCAGAGGCAACCGTTTGGACGACACTTGATTCCGAGTAAGGATTGGCAATTATTTTTGCCATTTCCAGTGTGGGAATAATCAAAACTGAGAAACAGATTCACACCCTGGCTGGTACGCTCCGGGGATTGCGCGCCGGCCTGCAAACCAAAAGGTCACAGGCTGGACTCCCCGTTGGCGCATATGCCGGGGTTGTGGCAGGGTCTTCGGTTGGGTGCGCGAGAGGCAACTGATCGGTTTCTCTCCTTCTTTTTCTCCCTCGCTTCCCTTCTCTCTAAAAATACATAAATAAAAATCTTAAAAAAAAAAGAAAAGAAACAGGTTCACTTATCCTTTCTCTCCTACCAACTTTGGACCATCTATTTAAAATAAATGCAGCTGTTTTCAGCAGTTAGGCAATGGGTTGCTTAAAAACCAAAAATAGATCACCCCGTTATCAAACATACAAGGATGGCTTGCCTGCAAATGAGTCCAGTGCATGTTACTTGCACAGCCTGAAATTGCATATTTTTTTCAAATACTATAGAGCAACTCAGGACATCATTTCATTCCCTCATTGTTTCCTAACAATTGCTAAATACACAAGAGTAAAATAAGTGCGAGGAGGTAATTTTTATAAGCAGTTAAAAATATTTCCTGTAACACTAGATCTTTACCCCCAACTTGGATGTCCTTAAGAATTTGTGCATTTCTTCTGTTGAGAAAGGCTGCTTACTTAATAGTTAATTTTTACCTGAAGTACTTCTAAATGCAGAGACTCATGTATTTAGCCTTTGTTTTTTTCTTTGGCAACACTGTCAAGTCAGAGATAATCTCAATGACTGTTTATATAAATGTCTCCTTTCCATAGTACAAAGCCTGCCTTTTAAAGAGAAAAATCAAGGTGACTGTTTCCCTACGCAATTCTCCTCTTCTCTGCCTTCTTTTCTGTGCTTGGAAGCACCAACCTCGCTCCTAGAAAGTTTCTTTAGCAGCCAGTGTACTTTGTCCTTGCCAGGTCAGATAAGGGGTTAAGTTTAATTTACAGAGCAGGCCTTTCTGGTTAGTGGCAGCCCCAGAGGAAGGAAGAGCACAGCTAACAAGCGTTCACTCCTTTGGTCACATTCCTACTCCTTGTACTGCTTCTTACCACCCTTTCTGTTCTCCCTCAAGGCTTACCTGGATTTGTGATTCAACACGGAAAGGACTCCCTTCCCCCCAACACAATTAACATCTTCAGAGAGACACAAATTCTGTGCTGCAGCCACTCTTTAATTCCTGTTCCCCTAGAACGAGGATGTTTAAAACCTCACTTGAACTTTTATTTTCTAATAAACAAACAATGGTTTCACTAACTAAGCACTGGTGCCGCAGACCTTTAGCTGCTCACTGAAGTCTATTCCTTCATTCTTCCACAGTGAAGGCGCTGTAACTGGGTACATGGCATCCAGCTGGAAATCACACTTCCCAACTTCTCTGGTAGACAGATGCGGCTTAATTCTCCCCAACAGAAAGAGAGTGGCAGGATCGGGTATCTTTTCTGGGTCTAGGTCTGAAGACATGGGGCATGACGCTTCCGTACTCCTATCCTTCCGTCGAGCTGGGACACAGACGTGCCTATGACCTTGCTTTGTGCAGATGAACTCTTCGATGCAAGCGAGGGTGGAATAACGAGGTAGGAGGGACCTGGGTCCCTGGATTTCTGCAAGAAGCATGGTTGCCTAGAATGCTCGCTTTGTTACACATGCGGTAAAGCTGTATCTCCTCTAATCCACTGTATTTTGGGGTCATTGTTCCAGCAGCCTGGGTTTGGTATCGTAATTGGTTCAAGCGCGACAGGCAGCGATGTTATTGAATTATCTCATCAACGGGCCTCTGAGGAAAATACTGTCAGTATCCCCATTCTCCAGAAGGAAAAATCCCAGTTGGGAGGACTGAGCTTCTCCCCAAGGACAAAGAGCTGCGAAGCCATGCTCCCCTGCAGATCCGGGTGACGCAAGGCTCCAATGCCTATCGCACAACAGTGTTTCTGAAAAGGAAACCTAATCTCTTTGCAATTTTACAATCTCACCCTAATTGAGATTTTTCTTCTGTGGTAGCTTTTATCTGCCCAGAGCAGAAATTATGAGCTCAAAATTAAGGGATATAAATTATATTTGGCTTGTTCACAAATAACCTTAATCTGTTTACTGAAGATCTAAATTTGTATAAACCCCCCGAACTTCGAAGGAATAAAACAGCAGGCCAAGTTGAAACAGCCTCTGGATGAAATTTTCTACTCCCTGTCCAAAATTCCATTGTGTTCCACACAAAGCCTGTGCTGTGCCTCCTCTGAGCGCCGGGAGACACGGGATTAATTCAAACCGAACTCATT